>JAUPMV010000103.1:0-65000 GCA_030848855.1 Branchinecta sandiegonensis
AATCAGTCAAGACAGATAAACAGTCAGTCAAGACAGACAAACAGTCAGTCAAGATAGACAGACAGACAGACAGTCAAGACAGACAGACAGACAGTCAGTCAAGACAGACAGACAGACAGTCAGTCGAGATACATAGACAGATAGACAGTAGGTCAAGACAAACATACAGACAGACAGACAGACATTCAGTCAAGATAGATCGACAGACAGTCAGTCAAGACAGACAGACAGCCAGTCAGTCAAGACACACAGACAGACATATAGTCAGTCAAGACAGACAGACAGACAGACATTCAGTCAAGACAGAAAGACAGAAAGTCAGTCAAGACAGACAGTCAGTCAAGACAGACAGACAGACAGATAGTCAGTCAAGACAGACAGACAGACAGTCAGTCAAGACAGACAGACAGTCAAGACACATTGACAGACAGTCAGTCAAGACAGAAAGACAGACAGTCAGTCATACAGACAGACAAACAGACAGTCAGTAAAGACAGACAGTCAGATAGACAGTCAGTCAAGACAGACAGACAGTCAGTCAAGACAGACAGACAGTCAGTCAAGACAGACATACAGTGGTCAGGACAGACAAACAGTCAGGCAAGACAGACAGACAATCAGTCAAGACAGACAGACGGACAGACAGACAGTCAAGAGAGACAGACAGACAGACAGTCAGTCAAGACACACAGACAGATAGACAGTCAGTCAAGACAGAGAGACAGGCAGATAGTCAGTCAAGACAGAGAGACAGACAGTCAGTCAAGACAGATAGACAGACAGTCAGTCAAGACACACTGACAGACAGTCAGTCAAGACAGACAGACAGACAGTCAGTCAAGACAAACAGACAGATAGACAGTCAAGACAGACAGACAGACAGTCAGTCTAGTCACACAGACAGATAGACAGTCAGTCAAGACAGACAGACAGTCAGTCAAGAAAGACAGACAGACAGATAGTCAGACAGACAGACAGACAGTCAGTCAAGACAGTCAGTCAAGACAAACAGAGAGTCAGTCAATACAGACAGACAGTCAGTCAAGACAGACAGACAGTCAGTCAAGACAGACAGACAGTCAGTCAAGACAGACAGACAGTCAGTCAAGACAGACAGACAGTTAGTCAAGACAGACAGACAGTCAGTCAAGACAGACAGACAGTCAGTCAAGACAGACACACAGTCAGTCAAGACAGACATACAGTCAGTCAAGACAGACATACAGTCAGTCAAGACAGACAGACAGTCAGTCAAGACAGACAGAAAGACAGTCAAGACAGACAGACGGACAGACAGACAGTCATGACAGACAGACGGACAGACAGACAGTCAAGACAGACAGACAGTCAGTCAAGACAGACAGACAGTCAGTCAAGACAGACAGACAGTCAGTCAAGACACACAGACAGTCAGTCAAGACAGACAGACAGTCAGTCAAGACAGACAGACGGACAGAAAGACAGTCAAGACAGACAGACAGACAGTCAGTCGAGACACACAGACAGATAGACAGTCAGTCAAGACAGAAAGACAGACAGAAATTCAGTCAAGATAGATAGACAGACAGTCAGTCAAGACAGACAGACAGACAGATAGTCAGTCAAGACAGACAGACAGTCAAGACACACTGACAGACAGTCAGTCAAGACAGAAAGACAGACAGTCAGTCAAGACACACAGACAGACAGATAGTCAGTCAACACAGACAGACAGACAGACATTCAGTCAAGACAGACAGACAGAAAGTCAGTCAAGACAGACAAACAGACAGTCAGTCAAGACAGACAGACAGACAGATAGTCAGTCAAGACAGACAAACAGACAGTCAGTCAAGACAGACAGACAGACAGACAGGCAAGACACACTGACAGACAGTCAGTCAAGACAGAAAGACAGACAGTCAGTCAAGACAGACAAACATACAGTCAGTCAAGACAGACAGACAGACAGATAGTCAGTCAAGACAGACAGACAGACAGTCAGTCAAGACAGACAGACAGACAGTCAGTCAAGACAGACAGACAGCCAGACAGACAGTCAAGACACACTGACAGACAGTCAGTCAAGACAGAAAGACAGACAGTCAGTCAAGACAGACAGACAAACAGACAGTCAGTCAAGACAGACAGACAGACAGTCAGTCAGTCAAGACAGACAGACAGTCAGTCAAGACACACAGACAGATAGACAGTCAGTCAAGACAGACAGACAGACAGACAGACAGACAGTCAGTCAAGACAGACAGACAGACAGTCAGTCGAGACACATAGACAGATAGACAGTAGGTCAAGACAGACATACAGACAGACAGACAGACATTCAGTCAAGATAGATCGACAGACAGTCAGTCAAGACAGACAGACAGCCAGTCAGTCAAGACACACAGACAGACATATAGTCAGTCAAGACAGACAGACAGACAGACATTCAGTCAAGACAGAAAGACAGAAAGTCAGTCAAGACAGACAAACAGACAGTCAGTCAAGAAAGACAGACAGACAGATAGTCAGTCAAGACAGACAGACAGACAGTCAGTCAAGACAGACAGACAGTCAGTCAAGACAGACAGACAGTCAAGACACATCGACAGACAGTCAGTCAAGACAGAAAGACAGACAGTCAGTCATACAGACAGACAAACAGACAGTCAGTAAAGACAGACAGTCAGATAGACAGTCAGTCAAGACAGACAGACAGTCAGTCAAGACAGACAGACAGTCAGTCAAGACAGACATACAGTGGTCAGGACAGACAAACAGTCAGGCAAGACAGACAGACTATCAGTCAAGACAGACAGACGGACAGACAGACAGACGGACAGACAGACAGTCAAGAGAGAAAGACAGACAGACAGTCAGTCAAGACACACAGACAGATAGACAGTCAGTCAAGACAGAGAGACAGGCAGATAGTCAGTCAAGACAGAGAGACAGTCAGTCAAGACAGATAGACAGACAGTCAGTCAAGACACACTGACAGACAGTCAGTCAAGACAGACAGACAGACAGTCAGTCAAGACAAACAGACAGATAGACAGTCAAGACAGACAGACAGACAGTCAGTCTAGTCACACAGACAGATAGACAGTCAGTCAAGACAGACAGGCAGTCAGTCAAGAAAGACAGACAGACAGATAGTCAGACAGACAGACAGACAGTCAGTCAAGACAGTCAGTCAAGACAAACAGAGAGTCAGTCAATACAGACAGACAGTCAGTCAAGACAGACAGACAGTCAGTCAAGACAGACAGACAGTCAGTCAAGACAGACAGACAGTCAGTCAAGACAGACAGACAGTCAGTCAAGACAGACAGACAGTCAGTCAAGACAGACAGACAGTTAGTCAAGACAGACACACAGTCAGTCAAGACAGACATACAGTCAGTCAAGACAGACAGACAGTCAGTCAAGACAGACAGACAGTCAGTCAAGACAGACAGAAAGACAGTCAAGACAGACAGACGGACAGACAGACAGTCACGACAGACAGACGGACAGACAGACAGTCAAGACAGACAGACAGACAGACAGAAAGACAGACAGCCAGTCAAGACAGACAGGCAGACAGTCAGTCAAGACACAGACAGAGAGACAGTCAGTCAAGACAGACAGACAGACAGTCAGTCAAGACAGACAGACAGACAGTCAGTCAAGACAGACAGACAGACAGTCAGTCAAGGCAGACAGACAGACAGTCAGTCAAGACAGACAGACAGACAGTCAGTCAAGACAGACAGACAGTCAGTCAAGACAGACAGACAGTCAGTCAAGACAGACAGACAGTCTGTCAAGACAGACAGACAGTCAGTCGAGACAGACAGACAGTCAGTCAAGACAGACAGACAGTCAGTCAAGACAGACAGACAGTCAGTCAAGACAGACAGACGGACAGACAGACAGTCAAGACAGACAGACAGACAGTCAGTCAAGACAGACAGACAGACAGTCAGTCGAGACACACAGACAGATAGACAGTAGGTCAAGACAGATAGACAGACAGACAGACAGACATTCAGTCAAGATAGATCGACAGACAGTCAGTCAAGACAGACAGACAGACAGTCAGTCAAGACACACAGACAGATAGACAGTCAGTCAAGACAGACAGACAGACAGACATTCAGTCAAGACAGATAGACAGACATTCAGTCAAGACAGATAGACAGACAGTCAGTCAAGACAGACAGACAGACTGTCAGTCAAGACACACTGACAGACAGTCAGTCAAGACAGACAGACAGACAGTCAGTCAAGACAAACAGACAGATAGACAGTCAGTCAAGAAAACAGACAGACAGATAGTCAGACAGACAGACAGACAGTCAGTCAAGACTGTCAGTCAAGACAGACAGACAGTCAGTCAAGACAGACAGGCAGTCAGTCAAGACAGACAGACAGTCAGTCAAGACAGACAGACAGACAGTCAGTCAAGACACAGACAGAGAGATAGTCAGTGAAGACAGACAGACAGTCAGTCAAGACAGACAGACAGTCAGTCAAGACCGACAGACAGTCAGTCAAGACAGACAGACAGTCAGTCAAGACAGACAGACAGTCAGTCAAGACAGATAGACAGTCAGTCAAGACAGGCAGACAGTCAGTCAAGACAGACAGACAGAAAGACAGTCAGTCAAGACACACAGACAGATAGACAGTCAGTCAAGGACAGACAGACAGGCAGATAGTCAGTAAAGACAGAGAGACAGACAGTCAGTCAGGACAGACAGACAGACAGTCAGTCAAGACACACTGACAGACAGTCAGTCAAGACAGACAGACAGACAGTCAGTCAAGACAAACAGACAGATAGACAGTCAGTCAAGAAGACAGACAGACAGATAGTCAGACAGACAGACAGACAGTCAGTCAAGACTGTCAGTCAAGACAGACAGACAGTCAGTCAAGACAGACAGGCAGTCAGTCAAGATAGACAGACAGTCAGTCAAGATAGAAAGACAGACAGTCAGTCAAGACACAGACAGACAGATAGTCAGTCAAGACAGACAGACAGACACCCAGACAGACATTCAGTCAAGACAGACAGACAGACAGTCAGTCAAGACTCACAGTCAGATAGACAGTCAGTCAAGACAGACAGACAGTCAGTCAAGACAGACATACAGTAGTCAAGACAGACAAAAAGTCAGTCAAGACAGACAGACGGACAGACAGACAGTCAAGACAGACAGACAGTCAGTCAAGACACACAGATAGTCAGTAAGGACAGACAGACAGTCAGTCAAGACAGACAAACAGTCAGTCAAGACAGACAGACAGTCAGTCAAGACAGACAGACAGTCAGTCAAGACAGACAGACAGTCAGTCAAGACAGACAGACAGTCAGTCAAGACAGACAGACAGTCAGTCAAGACAGACAGACAGTCAGTCAAGACAGACAGACAGTCAGTCAAGACAGACAGACAGTCAGTCAAGACAGACAGACAGTCAGTCAAGACAGACAGACGGACAGACAGACAGTCAAGGACAGACAGACAGGCAGATAGTCAGTAAAGACAGAGAGACAGACAGTCAGTCAGGACAGACAGACAGACAGTCAGTCAAGACACACAGACAGATAGACAGTCAGTCAAGGACAGACAGACAGGCAGATAGTCAGTAAAGACAGAGAGACAGACAGTCAGTCAGGACAGACAGACAGAAAGTCAGTCAAGACACACTGACAGACAGTCAGTCAAGACAGACAGACAGACAGTCAGTCAAGACAAACAGACAGATAGACAGTCAGTCAAGAAGACAGACAGACAGATAGTCAGACAGACAGACAGACAGTCAGTCAAGACTGTCAGTCAAGACAGACAGACAGTCAGTCAAGACAGACATACAGTGGTCAGGACAGACAAACAGTCAGGCAAGACAGACAGACAATCAGTCAAGACAGACAGACGGACAGACAGACAGTCAAGAGAGACAGACAGACAGACAGTCAGTCAAGACACACAGACAGATAGACAGTCAGTCAAGACAGAGAGACAGGCAGATAGTCAGTCAAGACAGAGAGACAGACAGTCAGTCAAGACAGATAGACAGACAGTCAGTCAAGACACACTGACAGACAGTCAGTCAAGACAGACAGACAGACAGTCAGTCAAGACAAACAGACAGATAGACAGTCAAGACAGACAGACAGACAGTCAGTCTAGTCACACAGACAGATAGACAGTCAGTCAAGACAGACAGACAGTCAGTCAAGAAAGACAGACAGACAGATAGTCAGACAGACAGACAGACAGTCAGTCAAGACAGTCAGTCAAGACAAACAGAGAGTCAGTCAATACAGACAGACAGTCAGTCAAGACAGACAGACAGTCAGTCAAGACAGACAGACAGTCAGTCAAGACAGACAGACAGTCAGTCAAGACAGACAGACAGTTAGTCAAGACAGACAGACAGTCAGTCAAGACAGACAGACAGTCAGTCAAGACAGACACACAGTCAGTCAAGACAGACATACAGTCAGTCAAGACAGACATACAGTCAGTCAAGACAGACAGACAGTCAGTCAAGACAGACAGAAAGACAGTCAAGACAGACAGACGGACAGACAGACAGTCATGACAGACAGACGGACAGACAGACAGTCAAGACAGACAGACAGTCAGTCAAGACAGACAGACAGTCAGTCAAGACAGACAGACAGTCAGTCAAGACAGACAGACAGTCAGTCAAGACAGACAGACAGTCAGTCAAGACAGACAGACGGACAGAAAGACAGTCAAGACAGACAGACAGACAGTCAGTCGAGACACACAGACAGATAGACAGTCAGTCAAGACAGAAAGACAGACAGAAATTCAGTCAAGATAGATAGACAGACAGTCAGTCAAGACAGACAGACAGACAGATAGTCAGTCAAGACAGACAGACAGTCAAGACACACTGACAGACAGTCAGTCAAGACAGAAAGACAGACAGTCAGTCAAGACACACAGACAGACAGATAGTCAGTCAACACAGACAGACAGACAGACATTCAGTCAAGACAGACAGACAGAAAGTCAGTCAAGACAGACAAACAGACAGTCAGTCAAGACAGACAGACAGACAGATAGTCAGTCAAGACAGACAAACAGACAGTCAGTCAAGACAGACAGACAGACAGACAGGCAAGACACACTGACAGACAGTCAGTCAAGACAGAAAGACAGACAGTCAGTCAAGACAGACAAACATACAGTCAGTCAAGACAGACAGACAGACAGATAGTCAGTCAAGACAGACAGACAGACAGTCAGTCAAGACAGACAGACAGCCAGACAGACAGTCAAGACACACTGACAGACAGTCAGTCAAGACAGAAAGACAGACAGTCAGTCAAGACAGACAGACAAACAGACAGTCAGTCAAGACAGACAGACAGACAGTCAGTCAGTCAAGACAGACAGACAGTCAGTCAAGACACACAGACAGATAGACAGTCAGTCAAGACAGACAGACAGACAGACAGACAGACAGTCAGTCAAGACAGACAGACAGACAGTCAGTCGAGACACATAGACAGATAGACAGTAGGTCAAGACAGACATACAGACAGACAGACAGACATTCAGTCAAGATAGATCGACAGACAGTCAGTCAAGACAGACAGACAGCCAGTCAGTCAAGACACACAGACAGACATATAGTCAGTCAAGACAGACAGACAGACAGACATTCAGTCAAGACAGAAAGACAGAAAGTCAGTCAAGACAGACAAACAGACAGTCAGTCAAGAAAGACAGACAGACAGATAGTCAGTCAAGACAGACAGACAGACAGTCAGTCAAGACAGACAGACAGTCAGTCAAGACAGACAGACAGTCAAGACACATCGACAGACAGTCAGTCAAGACAGAAAGACAGACAGTCAGTCATACAGACAGACAAACAGACAGTCAGTAAAGACAGACAGTCAGATAGACAGTCAGTCAAGACAGACAGACAGTCAGTCAAGACAGACAGACAGTCAGTCAAGACAGACATACAGTGGTCAGGACAGACAAACAGTCAGGCAAGACAGACAGACAATCAGTCAAGACAGACAGACGGACAGACAGACAGACGGACAGACAGACAGTCAAGAGAGAAAGACAGACAGACAGTCAGTCAAGACACACAGACAGATAGACAGTCAGTCAAGACAGAGAGACAGGCAGATAGTCAGTCAAGACAGAGAGACAGTCAGTCAAGACAGATAGACAGACAGTCAGTCAAGACACACTGACAGACAGTCAGTCAAGACAGACAGACAGACAGTCAGTCAAGACAAACAGACAGATAGACAGTCAAGACAGACAGACAGACAGTCAGTCTAGTCACACAGACAGATAGACAGTCAGTCAAGACAGACAGGCAGTCAGTCAAGAAAGACAGACAGACAGATAGTCAGACAGACAGACAGACAGTCAGTCAAGACAGTCAGTCAAGACAAACAGAGAGTCAGTCAATACAGACAGACAGTCAGTCAAGACAGACAGACAGTCAGTCAAGACAGACAGACAGTCAGTCAAGACAGACAGACAGTCAGTCAAGACAGACAGACAGTTAGTCAAGACAGACAGACAGTCAGTCAAGACAGACAGACAGTCAGTCAAGACAGACAGACAGTTAGTCAAGACAGACACACAGTCAGTCAAGACAGACATACAGTCAGTCAAGACAGACAGACAGTCAGTCAAGACAGACAGACAGTCAGTCAAGACAGACAGAAAGACAGTCAAGACAGACAGACGGACAGACAGACAGTCACGACAGACAGACGGACAGACAGACAGTCAAGACAGACAGACAGACAGACAGAAAGACAGACAGTCAGTCAAGACAGACAGGCAGACAGTCAGTCAAGACACAGACAGAGAGACAGTCAGTCAAGACAGACAGACAGACAGTCAGTCAAGACAGACAGACAGACAGTCAGTCAAGACAGACAGACAGACAGTCAGTCAAGGCAGACAGACAGACAGTCAGTCAAGACAGACAGACAGACAGTCAGTCAAGACAGACAGACAGTCAGTCAAGACAGACAGACAGTCAGTCAAGACAGACAGACAGTCTGTCAAGACAGACAGACAGTCAGTCGAGACAGACAGACAGTCAGTCAAGACAGACAGACAGTCAGTCAAGACAGACAGACAGTCAGTCAAGACAGACAGACGGACAGACAGACAGTCAAGACAGACAGACAGACAGTCAGTCAAGACAGACAGACAGACAGTCAGTCGAGACACACAGACAGATAGACAGTAGGTCAAGACAGATAGACAGACAGACAGACAGACATTCAGTCAAGATAGATCGACAGACAGTCAGTCAAGACAGACAGACAGACAGTCAGTCAAGACACACAGACAGATAGACAGTCAGTCAAGACAGACAGACAGACAGACATTCAGTCAAGACAGATAGACAGACATTCAGTCAAGACAGATAGACAGACAGTCAGTCAAGACAGACAGACAGACTGTCAGTCAAGACACACTGACAGACAGTCAGTCAAGACAGACAGACAGACAGTCAGTCAAGACAAACAGACAGATAGACAGTCAGTCAAGAAAACAGACAGACAGATAGTCAGACAGACAGACAGACAGTCAGTCAAGACTGTCAGTCAAGACAGACAGACAGTCAGTCAAGACAGACAGGCAGTCAGTCAAGACAGACAGACAGTCAGTCAAGACAGACAGACAGACAGTCAGTCAAGACACAGACAGAGAGATAGTCAGTGAAGACAGACAGACAGTCAGTCAAGACAGACAGACAGTCAGTCAAGACCGACAGACAGTCAGTCAAGACAGACAGACAGTCAGTCAAGACAGACAGACAGTCAGTCAAGACAGATAGACAGTCAGTCAAGACAGGCAGACAGTCAGTCAAGACAGACAGACAGAAAGACAGTCAGTCAAGACACACAGACAGATAGACAGTCAGTCAAGGACAGACAGACAGGCAGATAGTCAGTAAAGACAGAGAGACAGACAGTCAGTCAGGACAGACAGACAGACAGTCAGTCAAGACACACTGACAGACAGTCAGTCAAGACAGACAGACAGACAGTCAGTCAAGACAAACAGACAGATAGACAGTCAGTCAAGAAGACAGACAGACAGATAGTCAGACAGACAGACAGACAGTCAGTCAAGACTGTCAGTCAAGACAGACAGACAGTCAGTCAAGACAGACAGGCAGTCAGTCAAGACAGACAGACAGTCAGTCAAGATAGAAAGACAGACAGTCAGTCAAGACACAGACAGACAGATAGTCAGTCAAGACAGACAGACAGACACCCAGACAGACATTCAGTCAAGACAGACAGACAGACAGTCAGTCAAGACACACAGTCAGATAGACAGTCAGTCAAGACAGACAGACAGTCAGTCAAGACAGACATACAGTAGTCAAGACAGACAAAAAGTCAGTCAAGACAGACAGACGGACAGACAGACAGTCAAGACAGACAGACAGTCAGTCAAGACACACAGATAGTCAGTAAGGACAGACAGACAGTCAGTCAAGACAGACAAACAGTCAGTCAAGACAGACAGACAGTCAGTCAAGACAGACAGACAGTCAGTCAAGACAGACAGACAGTCAGTCAAGACAGACAGACAGTCAGTCAAGACAGACAGACAGTCAGTCAAGACAGACAGACAGTCAGTCAAGACAGACAGACAGTCAGTCAAGACAGACAGACAGTCAGTCAAGACAGACAGACGGACAGACAGACAGTCAAGGACAGACAGACAGGCAGATAGTCAGTAAAGACAGAGAGACAGACAGTCAGTCAGGACAGACAGACAGACAGTCAGTCAAGACACACAGACAGATAGACAGTCAGTCAAGGACAGACAGACAGGCAGATAGTCAGTAAAGACAGAGAGACAGACAGTCAGTCAGGACAGACAGACAGAAAGTCAGTCAAGACACACTGACAGACAGTCAGTCAAGACAGACAGACAGACAGTCAGTCAAGACAAACAGACAGATAGACAGTCAGTCAAGAAGACAGACAGACAGATAGTCAGACAGACAGACAGACAGTCAGTCAAGACTGTCAGTCAAGACAGACAGACAGTCAGTCAAGACAGACAGGCAGTCAGTCAAGACAGACAGACAGTCAGTCAAGATAGAAAGACAGACAGTCAGTCAAGACACAGACAGACAGATAGTCAGTCAAGACAGACAGACAGACACCCAGACAGACATTCAGTCAAGACAGACAGACAGACAGTCAGTCAAGACACACAGTCAGATAGACAATCAGTCAAGACAGACAGACAGTCAGTCAAGACAGACATACAGTAGTCAAGACAGACAAAAAGTCAGTCAAGACAGACAGACGGACAGACAGACAGTCAAGACAGACAGACAGTCAGTCAAGACACACAGATAGTCAGTAAGGACAGACAGACAGTCAGTCAAGACAGACAAACAGTCAGTCAAGACAGACAGACAGTCAGTCAAGACAGACAGACAGTCAGTCAAGACAGACAGACAGTCAGTCAAGACAGACAGACAGTCAGTCAAGACAGACAGACAGTCAGTCAAGACAGACAGACAGTCAGTCAAGACAGACAGACAGTCAGTCAAGACAGACAGACAGTCAGTCAAGACAGACAGACAGTCAGTCAAGACAGACAGACGGACAGACAGACAGTCAAGACAGACAGACGGACAGACAGACAGTCAAGACAGACGGACAGACAGACAGACAGTCAGTCAAGACAGACAGACAGACAGTCAGTCAAGACAGATAGACAGACAGTCAGGCAAGACAGACAGACAGACAGTCAAGACAGACAGACAGACGGTCAGTCAAGAAAGACAGACAGACAGATAGTCAGACAGACAGGCAGAAAGTCAGTCAAGACAGACAGACAGTCAGTCAATATAGACAGACAGTCAGTCAAGACAGACAGACAGTCAGTCAAGACAGACAGACAGACAGTCAGTCAAGACAGACAGACAGACAGTCAGTCAAGACAGACAGACAGACAGTCAGTCAAGACAGACAGACAGACAGATAGTCAGTCAAGACAGACAGACAGACACCCAGACAGACATTCAGTCAAGATAGACAGACATACAGTCAGTCAAGACACACAGACAGATAGACAGTCAGTCAAGACTGACAACCAGTCAGTCAAGACAGACATACAGTCAGTCAAGACAGACAAACAGTCATTAAAGACAGACAGACAGTCAATCAAGACAGACAGACAGTCAGTCAAGACAGACAGACGGACAGAAAGACAGTCAAGACAGACACACAGACAGTCAGTCGAGACACACAGACAGATAGACAGTCAGTCAAGACAGAAAGACAGACAGAAATTCAGTCAAGATAGATAGACAGACAGTCAGTCAAGACAGACAGACAGACAGATAGTCAGTCAAGACAGACGGACAGACAGTCAGTCAAGACAGACAGACAGTCAAGACACACTGACAGACAGTCAGTCAAGACAGAAAGACAGACAGTCAGTAAAGACACACAGACAGACAGATAGTCAGTCAACACAGACAGACAGACAAACATTCAGTCAAGACAGACAGACAGAAAGTCAGTCAAGAAAGACAAACAGACAGTCAGTCAAGACAGACAGACCGACAGATAGTCAGTCAAGACAGACAAACAGACAGTCAGTCAAGACAGACAGACAGACAGACAGTCAAGACACACTGACAGACAGTCAGTCAAGACAGAAAGACAGACAGTCAGTCAAGACAGACAAACAGACAGTCAGTCAAGACAGACAGACAGACAGATAGTCAGTCAAGACAGACAGACAGACAGTCAGTCAAGACAGACAGACAGCCAGACAGACAGTCAAGACACACTGACAGACAGTCAGTCAAGACAGAAAGACAGACAGTCAGTCAAGACAGACAGACAAACAGACAGTCAGTCAAGACAGACAGACAGACAGTCAGTCAGTCAAGACAGACAGACTGTCAGTCAAGACACACAGACAGATAGACAGTGAGTCAAGACAGACAGACAGACAGACAGACATTCAGTCAAGACAGATAGACAGACATTCAGTCAAGACAGATAGACAGACAGTCAGTCAAGAGACAGACAGAGAGACAGTCAGTCAAGACAGACAGATAGACAGTCAGTCAAGACAGACAGACAGACAGTCAGTCAAGACAGACAGACAGACAGATAGTAAGTCAAGACAGACAGACAGACACCCAGACAGACATTCAGTCAAGATAGACAGACATACAGTCAGTCAAGACACACAGACAGATAGACAGTCAGTCAAGACAGAAAGACAGACAGAAATTCAGTCAAGATAGATAGACAGACAGTCAGTCAAGACAGACAGACAGACAGATAGTCAGTCAAGACAGACAGGCAGACAGTCAGTCAAGACAGACAGACAGTCAGTCAAGACAGACAGACGGACAGAAAGACAGTCAAGACAGACAGACAGACAGTCAGTCGAGACACACAGACAGATAGACAGTCAGTCAAGACAGAAAGACAGACAGATAGTCAGTCAAGACAGACAGACAGACAGTCAGTCAAGACAGACAGACAGTCAAGACACACTGACAGACAGTCAGTCAAGACAGAAAGACAGACAGTCAGTCAAGACAGACAAACAGACAGTCAGACAAGACAGACAGACAGACAGATAGTCAGTCAAGACAGACAGACAGACAGTCAGTCAAGACAGACAGACAGCCAGACAGACAGTCAAGTCAAGACAGGCAGTCAGTCAAGACAGACAGACAGTCAGTCAAGATAGAAAGACAGACAGTCAGTCAAGACACAGACAGACAGATAGTCAGTCAAGACAGACAGACAGACACCCAGACAGACATTCAGTCAAGACAGACAGACAGACAGTCAGTCAAGACATACAGTCAGATAGACAGTCAGTCAAGACAGACAGACAGTCAGTCAAGACAGACATACAGTAGTCAAGACAGACAAAAAGTCAGTCAAGACAGACAGACGGACAGACAGACAGTCAAGACAGACAGACAGTCAGTCAAGACACACAGATAGTCAGTAAGGACAGACAGACAGTCAGTAAAGACAGACAAACAGTCAGTCAAGACAGACAGACAGTCAGTCAAGACAGACAGACAGTCAGTCAAGACAGACAGACAGTCAGTCAAGACAGACAGACAGTCAGTCAAGACAGACAGTCAGTCAAGAGAGACAGTCAGTCAAGACAGACAGTCAGTCAAGACAGACAGACAGTCAGTCAAGACAGACAGACAGTCAGTCAAGACAGACACACAGTCAGTCAAGACAGACAGACAGTCAGTCAAGACAGACAGACAGTCAGTCAAGACAGACAGACAGTCAGTCAAGACAGACAGACGGACAGACAGACAGTCAAGACAGACAGACGGACAAACAGACAGTCAAGACAGACGGACAGACAGACAGACAGTCAGTCAAGACAGACAGACAGACAGTCAGTCAAGACAGATAGACAGACAGTCAGGCAAGACAGACAGACAGACAGTCAAGACAGACAGACAGACGGTCAGTCAAGAAAGACAGACAGACAGATAGTCAGACAGACAGGCAGAAAGTCAGTCAAGACAGACAGACAGTCAGTCAATATAGACAGACAGTCAGTCAAGACAGACAGACAGACAGTCAGTCAAGACAGACAGACAGACAGTCAGTCAAGACAGACAGACAGACAGTCAGTCAAGACAGACAGACAGACAGATAGACAGTCAGTCAAGACAGACAGACAGACAGACAGACATTCAGTCAAGACAGATAGACAGACATTCAGTCAAGACAGATAGACAGACAGTCAGTCAAGACAGACAGACAGACAGTCAGTCAAGACAGACAGACAGACAGATAGTCAAGACAGACAGACAGACAGATAGTCAGACAGACAGACAGTCAGTCAAGACACTCAGTCAAGACAGACAGACAGTAGGTCAAGACAGACAGACGGACAGACAGACAGTCAAGACAAACAGACAGACAGACAGAAAGACAGACAGTCAGTCAAGACAGACAGATAGACAGTCAGTCAAGACAGACAGACATACAGTCAGTCAAGACAGACAGACAAACAGTCAGTCAAGACAGACAGACGGACAGAAAGACAGTCAAGACAGACAGACAGACAGTCAGTCGAGACACACAGACAGATAGACAGTCAGTCAAGACAGAAAGACAGACAGAAATTCAGTCAAGGTAGATAGACAGACAGTCAGTCAAGACAGACAGACAGACAGATAGTCAGTCAAGACAGACAGACAGACAGTCAGTCAAGACAGACAGACAGTCAAGACACACTGACAGACAGTCAGTCAAGACAGAAAGACAGACAGTCAGTCAAGACAGACAAACAGACAGTCAGTCAAGACAGACAGACAGACAGATAGTCAGTCAAGACAGACAGAGAGACAGACAGTCAGTCAAGACAGACAGACAGCCAGACAGACAGTCAAGACACACTGACAGACAGTCAGTCAAGACAGAAAGACAGACAGTAAGTCAAGACAGACAGACAAACAGACAGTCAGTCAAGACAGACAGACAGACAGTCAGTCAGTCAAGACAGACAGACAGTCAGTCAAGACACACAGACAGATAGACAGTCAGTCAAGACAGACAGACAGACATTCATTCAAGACAGACAGACAGACATTCAGTCAAGACAGATAGACAGACAGTCAGTCAAGAGACAGACAGAGAGACAGTCAGTCAAGACAGACAGATAGGCAGTCAGTCAAGACAGACAGACAGACAGTCAGTCAAGACAGACAGACAGACAGATAGTCAGTCAAGACGGACAGACAGACACCCAGACAGACATTCAGTCAAGATAGACAGACATACAGTCAGTCAAGACACACAGACAGATAGACAGTCAGTCAAGACTGACAACCAGTCAGTCAAGACAGACATACAGTCAGTCAAGACAGACAAACAGTCATTAAAGACAGACAGACAGTCAGTCAAGACAGACAGACAGTCAGTCAAGACAGACAGACAGTCAGTCAAGACACACAGACAGTCAGTCAAGACAGACAGACAGTCAGTCAAGACAGACAGACGGACAGAAAGACAGTCAAGACAGACAGACAGACAGTCAGTCGAGACACACAGACAGATAGACAGTCAGTCAAGACAGAAAGACAGACAGAAATTCAGTCAAGATAGATAGACAGACAGTCAGTCAAGACAGACAGACAGACAGATAGTCAGTCAAGACAGACAGACAGACAGTCAGTCAAGACAGACAGACAGTCAAGACACACTGACAGACAGTCAGTCAAGACAGAAAGACAGACAGTCAGTCATGACACACAGACAGACATATAGTCAGTCAACACAGAAAGACAGACAGACATTCAGTCAAGACAGACAGACAGAAAGTCAGTCAAGACAGACAGACAGACAGATAGTCAGTAAAGACAGACAAACAGACAGTAAGTCAAGACAGACAGACAGACAGACAGTCAAGACACACTGACAGACAGTCAGCCAAGACAGAAAGACAGACAGTCAGTCTAGACAGACAAACAGACAGTCAGTCAAGACAGACAGACAGACAGATAGTCAGTCAAGACAGACAGACAGACAGTCAGTCAAGACAGACAGACAGCCAGACAGACAGTCAAGACACACTGACAGACAGTCAGTCAAGACAGAAAGACAGACAGTCAGTCAAGACAGACAGACAAACAGACAGTCAGTCAAGACAGACAGACAGACAGTCAGTCAGTCAAGACAGACAGACTGTCAGTCAAGACACACAGACAGATAGACAGTGAGTCAAGACAGACAGACAGACAGACAGACATTCAGTCAAGACAGATAGACAGACATTCAGTCAAGACAGATAGACAGACAGTCAGTCAAGAGACAGACAGAGAGACAGTCAGTCAAGACAGACAGATAGACAGTCAGTCAAGACAGACAGACAGACAGTCAGTCAAGACAGACAGACAGACAGATAGTCAGTCAAGACAGACAGACAGACACCCAGACAGACATTCAGTCAAGATAGACAGACATACAGTCAGTCAAGACACACAGACAGATAGACAGTCAGTCAAGACAGAAAGACAGACAGAAATTCAGTCAAGATAGATAGACAGACAGTCAGTCAAGACAGACAGACAGACAGATAGTCAGTCAAGACAGACAGACAGACAGTCAGTCAAGACAGACAGACAGTCAGTCAAGACAGACAGACGGACAGAAAGACAGTCAAGACAGACAGACAGACAGTCAGTCGAGACACACAGACAGATAGACAGTCAGTCAAGACAGAAAGACAGACAGATAGTCAGTCAAGACAGACAGACAGACAGTCAGTCAAGACAGACAGACAGTCAAGACACACTGACAGACAGTCAGTCAAGACAGAAAGACAGACAGTCAGTCAAGACACATAGACAGACAGATAGTCAGTCAACACAGACAGACAGACAGACATTCAGTCAAGACAGACAGACAGAAAGTCAGTTAAGACAGACAAACAGACAGTCAGTCAAGACAGACAGACAGACAGATAGTCAGTCAAGACAGACAAACAGTCAGTCAGTCAAGACAGACAGACAGACACACAGTCAAAACACACTGACAGACAGTCAGTCAAGACAGAAAGACAGACAGTCAGTCAAGACAGACAAACAGACAGTCAGACAAGACAGACAGACAGACAGATAGTCAGTCAAGACAGACAGAAAGACAGTCAGTCAAGACAGACAGACAGCCAGACAGACAGTCAAGTCAAGACAGGCAGTCAGTCAAGACAGACAGACAGTCAGTCAAGATAGAAAGACAGACAGTCAGTCAAGACACAGACAGACAGATACTCAGTCAAGACAGACAGACAGACACCCAGACAGACATTCAGTCAAGACAGACAGACAGACAGTCAGTCAAGACATACAGTCAGATAGACAGTCAGTCAAGACAGACAGACAGTCAGTCAAGACAGACATACAGTAGTCAAGACAGACAAAAAGTCAGTCAAGACAGACAGACGGACAGACAGACAGTCAAGACAGACAGACAGTCAGTCAAGACACACAGATAGTCAGTAAGGACAGACAGACAGTCAGTCAAGACAGACAAACAGTCAGTCAAGACAGACAGACAGTCAGTCAAGACAGACAGACAGTCAGTCAAGACAGACAGACAGTCAGTCAAGACAGACAGACAGTCAGTCAAGACAGACAGTCAGTCAAGACAGACAGTCAGTCAAGACAGACAGACAGTCAGTCAAGACAGACAGACAGTCAGTCAAGACAGACACACAGTCAGTCAAGACAGACAGACAGTCAGTCAAGACAGACAGACAGTCAGTCAAGACAGACAGACAGTCAGTCAAGACAGACAGACGGACAGACAGACAGTCAAGACAGACAGACGGACAGACAGACAGTCAAGACAGACGGACAGACAGACAGACAGTCAGTCAAGACAGACAGACAGACAGTCAGTCAAGACAGATAGACAGACAGTCAGGCAAGACAGACAGACAGACAGTCAAGACAGACAGACAGACGGTCAGTCAAGAAAGACAGACAGACAGATAGTCAGACAGACAGGCAGAAAGTCAGTCAAGACAGACAGACAGCCAGTCAATATAGACAGACATTCAGTCAAGACAGACAGACAGACAGTCAGTCAAGACAGACAGACAGACAATCAGTCAAGACAGACAGACAGACAGTCAGTCAAGACAGACAGACAGACAGATAGACAGTCAGTCAAGACAGACAGACAGACAGACAGACATTCAGTCAAGACAGATAGACAGACATTCAGTCAAGACAGATAGACAGACAGTCAGTCAAGACAGACAGACAGACAGTCAGTCAAGACAGACAGACAGACAGATAGTCAAGACAGACAGACAGACAGATAGTCAGACAGACAGACAGTCAGTCAAGACACTCAGTCAAGACAGACAGACAGTAGGTCAAGACAGACAGACGGACAGACAGACAGTCAAGACAAACAGACAGACAGACAGAAAGACAGACAGTCATTCAAGACAGACAGATAGACAGTCAGTCAAGACAGACAGACATACAGTCAGTCAAGACAGACAGACAAACAGTCAGTCAAGACAGACAGACGGACAGAAAGACAGTCAAGACAGACAGACAGACAGTCAGTCGAGACACACAGACAGATAGACAGTCAGTCAAGACAGAAAGACAGACATAAATTCAGTCAAGATAGATAGACAGACAGTCAGTCAAGACAGACAGACAGACAGATAGTCAGTCAAGACAGACAGACAGACAGTCAGTCAAGACAGACAGACAGTCAAGACACACTGACAGACAGTCAGTCAAGACAGAAAGACAGACAGTCAGTCAAGACAGACAAACAGACAGTCAGTCAAGACAGACAGACAGACAGATAGTCAGTCAAGACAGACAGACAGACAGTCAGTCAAGACAGACAGACAGCCAGACAGACAGTCAAGACACACTGACAGACAGTCAGTCAAGACAGAAAGACAGACAGTCAGTCAAGACAGACAGACAAACAGACAGTCAGTCAAGACAGACAGACAGACAGTCAGTCAGTCAAGACAGACAGACAGTCAGTCAAGACACACAGACAGATAGACAGTCAGTCAAGAAAGACAGACAGACAGACAGACATTCATTCAAGACAGATAGACAGACATTCAGTCAAGACAGATAGACAGACAGTCAGTCAAGAGACAGACAGAGAGACAGTCAGTCAAGACAGACAGATAGACAGTCAGTCAAGACAGACAGACAGACAGTCAGTCAAGACAGACAGACAGACAGATAGTCAGTCAAGACGGACAGACAGACACCCAGACAGACATTCAGTCAAGATAGACAGACATACAGTCAGTCAAGACACACAGACAGATAGACAGTCAGTCAAGACTGACAACCAGTCAGTCAAGACAGACATACAGTCAGTCAAGACAGACAAACAGTCATTAAAGACAGACAGACAGTCAGTCAAGACAGACAGACAGTCAGTCAAGACAGACAGACAGTCAGTCAAGACACACAGACAGTCAGTCAAGACAGACAGACAGTCAGTCAAGACAGACAGACGGACAGAAAGACAGTCAAGACAGACAGACAGACAGTCAGTCGAGACACACAGACAGATAGACAGTCAGTCAAGACAGAAAGACAGACAGAAATTCAGTCAAGATAGATAGACAGACAGTCAGTCAAGACAGACAGACAGACAGATAGTCAGTCAAGACAGACAGACAGACAGTCAGTCAATACAGACAGACAGTCAAGACACACTGACAGACAGTCAGTCAAGACAGAAAGACAGACAGTCAGTCATGACACACAGACAGACATATAGTCAGTCAACACAGACAGACAGACAGACATTCAGTCAAGACAGACAGACAGAAAGTCAGTCAAGACAGACAGACAGACAGATAGTCAGTCAAGACAGACAAACAGACAGTCAGTCAAGACAGACAGACAGACAGACAGTCAAGACACACTGACAGACAGTCAGCCAAGACAGAAAGACAGACAGTCAGTCTAGACAGACAAACAGACAGTCAGTCAAGACAGACAGACAGACAGATAGTCAGTCAAGACAGACAGACAGACAGTCAGTCAAGACAGACAGACAGCCAGACAGACAGTCAAGACACACTGACAGACAGTCAGTCAAGACAGAAAGACAGACAGTCAGTCAAGACAGACAGACAAACAGACAGTCAGTCAAGACAGACAGACAGACAGTCAGTCAGTCAAGACAGACAGACAGACAAACAGTCAGTCAAGACAGACAGACAGTCGGTCAAGACAGACAGACAGACAGACAGACATTCAGTCAAGACAGATAGACAGACATTCAGTCAAGACAGATAGACAGACAGTCAGTCAAGACAGACAGTCAGTCAAGACAGACAGACAGACAGATAGTCAAGACAGACAGACAGACAGATAGTCAGAAAGACAGACAGTCAGTCAAGACACTCAGTCAAGACAGACAGACAGTAGGTCAAGACAGACAGACGGACAGACAGACAGTCAAGACAAACAGACAGACAGACAGAAAGACAGACAGTCAGTCAAGACAGACAGATAGACAGTCAGTCAAGACAGACAGACATACAGTCAGTCAAGACAGACAGACAGACAGTCAGTCAAGACAGACAGACAGACAGTCAGTCAAGGCAGACAGACAGACAGTCAGTCAAGACAGACAGACAGACAGTCAGTCAAGACAGACAGACAGACAGATAGTCAAGACAGTCAGTCAAGACAGACAGACAGTCAGTCAAGACACACAGACAGTCAGTCAAGACAGACAGACAGTCAGTCAAGACAGACAGACGGACAGAAAGACAGTCAAGACAGACAGACAGACAGTCAGTCGAGACACACAGACAGATAGACAGTCAGTCAAGACAGAAAGACAGACAGAAATTCAGTCAAGATAGATAGACAGACAGTCAGTCAAGACAGACAGACATACAGATAGTCAGTCAAGACAGACAGACAGACAGTCAGTCAAGACAGACAGACAGTCAAGACACACTGACAGACAGTCAGTCAAGACAGAAAGACAGACAGTCAGTCATGACACACAGACAGACATATAGTCAGTCAACACAGACAGACAGACAGACATTCAGTCAAGACAGACAGACAGAAAGTCAGTCAAGACAGACAGACAGACAGATAGTCAGTCAAGACAGACAAACAGACAGTAAGTCAAGACAGACAGACAGACAGACAGTCAAGACACACTGACAGACAGTCAGCCAAGACAGAAAGACAGACAGTCAGTCTAGACAGACAAACAGACAGTCAGTCAAGACAGACAGACAGCCAGACAGACAGTCAAGACACACTGACAGACAGTCAGTCAAGACAGAAAGACAGACAGTCAGTCAAGACAGACAGACAAACAGACAGTCAGTCAAGACAGACAGACAGACAGTCAGTCAGTCAAGACAGACAGACAGACAAACAGTCAGTCAAGACAGACAGACAGTCGGTCAAGACAGACAGACAGACAGACAGACATTCAGTCAAGACAGATAGACAGACAGTCAGTCAAGACAGACAGTAAGTCAAGACAGACAGTCAGTCAAGACAGATAGACAGTCAGTCAAGACAGACAGACAGTCAGTCAAGACAGACACACAGTCAGTCAAGACAGACAGACAGTCAGTCAAGACAGACAGACAGTCAGTCAAGACAGACAGACAGTCAGTCAAGACAGACAGACAGTCAGTCAAGACAGACAGACGGACAGACAGACAGTCAAGACAGACAGACGGATAGACAGACAGTCAAGACAGACGGACAGACAGATAGACAGTCAGTCAAGACAGACAGACAGACAGTCAGTCAAGACAGATAGACAGACAGTCAGGCAAGACAGACAGACAGACAGTCAAGACAGACAGACAGACGGTCAGTCAAGAAAGACAGACAGACAGATAGTCAGACAGACAGGCAGAAAGTCAGTCAAGACAGACAGACAGTCAGTCAATATAGACAGACAGTCAGTCAAGACAGACAGACAGACAGTCAGTCAAGACAGACAGACAGACAGTCAGTCAAGACAGACAGACAGACAGTCAGTCAAGACAGACAGACAGACAGATAGACAGTCAGTCAAGACAGACAGACAGACAGACAGACATTCAGTCAAGACAGATAGACAGACATTCAGTCAAGACAGATAGACAGACAGTCAGTCAAGACAGACAGACAGACAGTCAGTCAAGACAGACAGACAGACAGATAGTCAAGACAGACAGACAGACAGATAGTCAGACAGACAGACAGTCAGTCAAGACACTCAGTCAAGACAGACAGACAGTAGGTCAAGACAGACAGACGGACAGACAGACAGTCAAGACAAACAGACAGACAGACAGAAAGACAGACAGTCATTCAAGACAGACAGATAGACAGTCAGTCAAGACAGACAGACATACAGTCAGTCAAGACAGACAGACAAACAGTCAGTCAAGACAGACAGACGGACAGAAAGACAGTCAAGACAGACAGACAGACAGTCAGTCGAGACACACAGACAGATAGACAGTCAGTCAAGACAGAAAGACAGACATAAATTCAGTCAAGATAGATAGACAGACAGTCAGTCAAGACAGACAGACAGACAGATAGTCAGTCAAGACAGACAGACAGACAGTCAGTCAAGACAGACAGACAGTCAAGACACACTGACAGACAGTCAGTCAAGACAGAAAGACAGACAGTCAGTCAAGACAGACAAACAGACAGTCAGTCAAGACAGACAGACAGACAGATAGTCAGTCAAGACAGACAGACAGACAGTCAGTCAAGACAGACAGACAGCCAGACAGACAGTCAAGACACACTGACAGACAGTCAGTCAAGACAGAAAGACAGACAGTCAGTCAAGACAGACAGACAAACAGACAGTCAGTCAAGACAGACAGACAGACAGTCAGTCAGTCAAGACAGACAGACAGTCAGTCAAGACACACAGACAGATAGACAGTCAGTCAAGACAGACAGACAGACAGACAGACATTCATTCAAGACAGATAGACAGACATTCAGTCAAGACAGATAGACAGACAGTCAGTCAAGAGACAGACAGAGAGACAGTCAGTCAAGACAGACAGATAGACAGTCAGTCAAGACAGACAGACAGACAGTCAGTCAAGACAGACAGACAGACAGATAGTCAGTCAAGACGGACAGACAGACACCCAGACAGACATTCAGTCAAGATAGACAGACATACAGTCAGTCAAGACACACAGACAGATAGACAGTCAGTCAAGACTGACAACCAGTCAGTCAAGACAGACATACAGTCAGTCAAGACAGACAAACAGTCATTAAAGACAGACAGACAGTCAGTCAAGACAGACAGACAGTCAGTCAAGACAGACAGACAGTCAGTCAAGACACACAGACAGTCAGTCAAGACAGACAGACAGTCAGTCAAGACAGACAGACGGACAGAAAGACAGTCAAGACAGACAGACAGACAGTCAGTCGAGACACACAGACAGATAGACAGTCAGTCAAGACAGAAAGACAGACAGAAATTCAGTCAAGATAGATAGACAGACAGTCAGTCAAGACAGACAGACAGACAGATAGTCAGTCAAGACAGACAGACAGACAGTCAGTCAAGACAGACAGACAGTCAAGACACACTGACAGACAGTCAGTCAAGACAGAAAGACAGACAGTCAGTCATGACACACAGACAGACATATAGTCAGTCAACACAGACAGACAGACAGACATTCAGTCAAGACAGACAGACAGAAAGTCAGTCAAGACAGACAGACAGACAGATAGTCAGTCAAGACAGACAAACAGACAGTCAGTCAAGACAGACAGACAGACAGACAGTCAAGACACACTGACAGACAGTCAGCCAAGACAGAAAGACAGACAGTCAGTCTAGACAGACAAACAGACAGTCAGTCAAGACAGACAGACAGACAGATAGTCAGTCAAGACAGACAGACAGACAGTCAGTCAAGACAGACAGACAGCCAGACAGACAGTCAAGACACACTGACAGACAGTCAGTCAAGACAGAAAGACAGACAGTCAGTCAAGACAGACAGACAAACAGACGGACAGACAGACAGACAGTCAGTCAAGACAGACAGACAGACAGTCAGTCAAGACAGATAGACAGACAGTCAGGCAAGACAGACAGACAGACAGTCAAGACAGACAGACAGACGGTCAGTCAAGAAAGACAGACAGACAGATAGTCAGACAGACAGGCAGAAAGTCAGTCAAGACAGACAGACAGTCAGTCAATATAGACAGACAGTCAGTCAAGACAGACAGACAGACAGTCAGTCAAGACAGACAGACAGACAGTCAGTCAAGACAGACAGACAGACAGTCAGTCAAGACAGACAGACAGACAGATAGACAGTCAGTCAAGACAGACAGACAGACATTCAGTCAAGACAGATAGACAGACATTCAGTCAAGACAGATAGACAGACAGTCAGTCAAGACAGACAGACAGACAGATAGTCAGTCAAGACAGACAGACAGACAGTCAGTCAAGACAGACAGACAGCCAGACAGACAGTCAAGACACACTGACAGACAGTCAGTCAAGACAGAAAGACAAACAGACAGTCAGTCAAGACAGACAGACAGACAGTCAGTCAGTCAAGACAGACAGACAGTCAGTCAAGACACACAGACAGATAGACAGTCGGTCAAGACAGACAGACAGACAGACAGACATTCAGTCAAGACAGATAGACAGACATTCAGTCAAGACAGATAGACAGACAGTCAGTCAAGACAGACAGACAGACAGTCAGTTAAGACAGACAGACAGACAGATAGTTAAGACAGACAGACAGACAGATAGTCAGACAGACAGACAGTCAGTCAAGACACTCAGTCAAGACAGACAGACAGTAGGTCAAGACAGACAGACGGACAGACAGACAGTCAAGACAAACAGACAGACAGACAGAAAGACAGAGCAGTCAGTCAAGACAGACAGATAGACAGTCAGTCAAGACAGACAGACATACAGTCAGTCAAGACAGACAGACAGACAGTCAGTCAAGACAGACAGACAGACAGTCAGTCAAGGCAGACAGACAGACAGTCAGTCAAGACAGACAGACAGACAGTCAGTCAAGACAGACAGACAGACAGATAGTCAGTCAAGACAGACAGACAGACACCCAGACAGACATTCAGTCAAGATAGACAGACATACAGTCAGTCAAGACACACAGACAGATAGACAGTCAGTCAAGACAGAAAGACAGACAGAAATTCAGTCAAGATAGATAGACAGACAGTCAGTCAAGACAGACAGACAGACAGATAGTCAGTCAAGACAGACAGACAGACAGTCAGTCAAGACAGACAGACAGTCATTCAAGACAGACAGACGGACAGAAAGACAGTCAAGACAGACAGACAGATAGACAGTCAGTCAAGACAGAAAGACAGACAGATAGTCAGTCAAGACAGACAGACAGACAGTCAGTCAAGACAGACAGACAGTCAAGACACACTGACAGACAGTCAGTCAAGACAGAAAGACAGACAGTCAGTCAAGACACACAGACAGACAGATAGTCAGTCAACACAGACAGACAGACAGACATTCAGTCAAGACAGACAGACAGAAAGTCAGTTAAGACAGACAAACAGACAGTCAGTCAAGACAGACAGACAGACAGATAGTAAGTCAAGACAGACAAACAGACAGTCAGTCAAGACAGACAGACAGACAGACAGTCAAAACACACTGACAGACAGTCAGTCAAGACAGAAAGACAGACAGTCAGTCAAGACAGACAAACAGACAGTCAGACAAGACAGACAGACAGACAGATAGTCAGTCAAGACAGACAGACAGACAGTCAGTCAAGACAGACAGACAGCCAGACAGACAGTCAAGTCAAGACAGGCAGTCAGTCAAGACAGACAGACAGTCAGTCAAGATAGAAAGACAGACAGTCAGTCAAGACACAGACAGACAGATAGTCAGTCAAGACAGACAGACAGACACCCAGACAGACATTCAGTCAAGACAGACAGACAGACAGTCAGTCAAGACATACAGTCAGATAGACAGTCAGTCAAGACAGACAGACAGTCAGTCAAGACAGACATACAGTAGTCAAGACAGACAAAAAGTCAGTCAAGACAGACAGACGGACAGACAGACAGTCAAGACAGACAGACAGTCAGTCAAGACACACAGATAGTCAGTAAGGACAGACAGACAGTCAGTCAAGACAGACAAACAGTCAGTCAAGACAGACAGACAGTCAGTCAAGACAGACAGACAGTCAGTCAAGACAGACAGACAGTCAGTCAAGACAGACAGACAGTCAGTCAAGACAGACAGACAGTCAGTCAAGACAGACAGTCAGTCAAGACAGACAGTCAGTCAAGACAGACAGACAGTCAGTCAAGACAGACAGACAGTCAGTCAAGACAGACAGACAGTCAGTCAAGACAGACACACAGTCAGTCAAGACAGACAGACAGTCAGTCAAGACAGACACACAGTCAGTCAAGACAGACAGACAGTCAGTCAAGACAGACAGACGGACAGACAGACAGTCAAGACAGACAGACGGACAGACAGACAGTCAAGACAGACGGACAGACAGACAGACAGTCAGTCAAGACAGACAGACAGACAGTCAGTCAAGACAGATAGACAGACAGTCAGGCAAGACAGACAGACAGACAGTCAAGACAGACAGACAGACGGTCAGTCAAGAAAGACAGACAGACAGATAGTCAGACAGACAGGCAGAAAGTCAGTCAAGACAGACAGACAGTTTTCAATATAGACAGACAGTCAGTCAAGACAGACAGACAGACAGTCAGTCAAGACAGACAGACAGACAGTCAGTCAAGACAGACAGACAGACAGTCAGTCAAGACAGACAGACAGACAGATAGACAGTCAGTCAAGACAGAAAGACAGACAGACAGACATTCAGTCAAGACAGATAGACAGACATTCAGTCAAGACAGATAGACAGACAGTCAGTCAAGACAGACAGACAGACAGTCAGTCAAGACAGACAGACAGACAGATAGTCAAGACAGACAGACAGACAGATAGTCAGACAGACAGAAAGTCAGTCAAGACACTCAGTCAAGACAGACAGACAGTAGGTCAAGACAGACAGACGGACAGACAGACAGTCAAGACAAACAGACAGACAGACAGAAAGACAGACAGTCAGTCAAGACAGACAGATAGACAGTCAGTCAAGACAGACAGACATACAGTCAGTCAAGACAGACAGACAAAAATCAGTCAAGACAGACAGACGGACAGAAAGACAGTCAAGACAGACAGACAGACAGTCAGTCGAGACACACAGACAGATAGACAGTCAGTCAAGACAGAAAGAAAGACAGAAATTCAGTCAAGATAGATAGACAGACAGTCAGTCAAGACAGACAGACAGACAGATAGTCAGTCAAGACAGACAGACAGACAGTCAGTCAAGACAGACAGACAGTCAAGACACACTGACAGACAGTCAGTCAAGACAGAAAGACAGACAGTCAGTCAAGACAGACAAACAGACAGTCAGTCAAGACAGACAGACAGACAGATAGTCAGTCAAGACAGACAGACAGACAGTCAGTCAAGACAGACAGACAGCCAGACAAACAGTCAAGACACACTGACAGACAGTCAGTCAAGACAGAAAGACAGACAGTCAGTCAAGACAGACAGACAGACAGATAGTCAGTCAAGACAGACAGACAGACAGTCAGTCAAGACACACAGACAGATAGACAGTCAGTCAAGACAGACAGACATTCAGTCAAGACAGATAGACAGACATTCAGTCAAGACAGATAGACAGACAGTCAGTCAAGAGACAGACAGAGAGACAGTCAGTCAAGACAGACAGATAGACAGTCAGTCAAGACAGACAGACAGACAGTCAGTCAAGACAGACAGACAGACAGATAGTCAGTCAAGACGGACAGACAGACACCCAGACAGACATTCAGTCAAGATAGACAGACATACAGTCAGTCAAGACACACAGACAGATAGACAGTCAGTCAAGACTGACAACCAGTCAGTCAAGACAGACATACAGTCAGTCAAGACAGACAAACAGTCATTAAAGACAGACAGACAGTCCGTCAAGACAGACAGACAGTCAGTCAAGACAGACAGACAGTCAGTCAAGACACACAGACAGTCAGTCAAGACAGACAGACAGTCAGTCAAGACAGACAGACGGACAGAAAGACAGTCAAGACAGACAGACAGACAGTCAGTCGAGACACACAGACAGATAGACAGTCAAGACGGACAGACAGACACCCAGACAGACATTCAGTCAAGATAGACAGACATACAGTCAGTCAAGACACACAGACAGATAGACAGTCAGTCAAGACTGACAACCAGTCAGTCAAGACAGACATACAGTCAGTCAAGACAGACAAACAGTCATTAAAGACAGACAGACAGTCAGTCAAGACAGACAGACAGTCAGTCAAGACAGACAGACAGTCAGTCAAGACACACAGACAGTCAGTCAAGACAGACAGACAGTCAGTCAAGACAGACAGACAGACAGATAGTCAGTCAAGACAGACAGACAGACAGTCAGTCAAGACAGACAGACAGTCAAGACACACTGACAGACAGTAAGTCAAGACAGAAAGACAGACAGTCAGTCATGACACACAGACAGACATATAGTCAGTCAACACAGACAGACAGACAGACATTCAGTCAAGACAGACAGACAGAAAGTCAGTCAAGACAGACAGACAGACAGATAGTCAGTCATGACAGACAAACAGACAGTCAGTCAAGACAGACAGACAGACAGACAGTCAAGACACACTGACAGACAGTCAGCCAAGACAGAAAGACAGACAGTCAGTCTAGACAGACAAACAGACAGTCAGTCAAGACAGACAGACAGACAGATAGTCAGTCAAGACAGACAGACAGACAGTCAGTCAAGACAGACAGACAGCCAGACAGACAGTCAAGACACACTGACAGACAGTCAGTCAAGACAGAAAGACAGACAGTCAGTCAAGACAGACAGACAAACAGACAGTCAGTCAAGACAGACAGACAGACAGTCAGTCAGTCAAGACAGACAGACAGTCAGTCAAGACACACAGACAGATAGACAGTCAGTCAAGACAGACAGACAGACAGACAGACATTCAGTCAAGACAGATAGACAGACATTCAGTCAAGACAGATAGACAGACAGTCAGTCAAGACAGACAGACAGACAGTCAGTCAAGACAGACAGACAGACAGATAGTCAAGACAGACAGACAGACAGATGGTCAGACAGACAGACAGTCAGTCAAGACACTCAGTCAAGACAGACAGACAGTAGGTCAAGACAGACAGACGGACAGACAGACAGTCAAGACAAACAGACAAACAGACAGAAAGACAGACAGTCAGTCAAGACAGACAGATAGACAGTCAGTCAATACAGACAGACATACAGTCAGTCAAGACAGACAGACAGACAGTCAGTCAAGACAGACAGACAGACAGTCAGTCAAGGCAGACAGACAGACAGTCAGTCAAGACAGACAGACAGACACCCAGACAGACATTCAGTCAAGATAGACAGACATACAGTCAGTCAAGACAGACAGACAGACAGATAGTCAGTCAAGACAGACAGACAGACAGTCAGTCAAGACAGACAGACAGCCAGACAGACAGTCAAGTCAAGACAGGCAGTCAGTCAAGACAGACAGACAGTCAGTCAAGATAGAAAGACAGACAGTCAGTCAAGACACAGACAGACAGATAGTCAGTCAAGACAGACAGACAGACACCCAGACAGACATTCAGTCAAGACAGACAGACAGACAGTCAGTCAAGACATACAGTCAGATAGACAGTCAGTCAAGACAGACAGACAGTCAGTCAAGACAGACATACAGTAGTCAAGACAGACAAAAAGTCAGTCAAGACAGACAGACGGACAGACAGACAGTCAAGACAGACAGACAGTCAGTCAAGACACACAGATAGTCAGTAAGGACAGACAGACAGTCAGTCAAGACAGACAAACAGTCAGTCAAGACAGACAGACAGTCAGTCAAGACAGACAGACAGTCAGTCAAGACAGACAGACAGTCAGTCAAGACAGACAGACAGTCAGTCAAGACAGACAGTCAGTCAAGACAGACAGTCAGTCAAGACAGACAGACAGTCAGTCAAGACAGACAGACAGTCAGTCAAGACAGACACACAGTCAGTCAAGACAGACAGACAGTCAGTCAAGACAGACAGACAGTCAGTCAAGACAGACAGACAGTCAGTCAAGACAGACAGACGGACAGACAGACAGTCAAGACAGACAGACGGACAGACAGACAGTCAAGACAGACGGACAGACAGACAGACAGTCAGTCAAGACAGACAGACAGACAGTCAGTCAAGACAGATAGACAGACAGTCAGGCAAGACAGACAGACAGACAGTCAAGACAGACAGACAGACGGTCAGTCAAGAAAGACAGACAGACAGATAGTCAGACAGACAGGCAGAAAGTCAGTCAAGACAGACAGACAGTCAGTCAATATAGACAGACAGTCAGTCAAGACAGACAGACAGACAGTCAGTCAAGACAGACAGACAGACAGTCAGTCAAGACAGACAGACAGACAGTCAGTCAAGACAGACAGACAGACAGATAGACAGTCAGTCAAGACAGAAAGACAGACAGACAGACATTCAGTCAAGACAGATAGACAGACATTCAGTCAAGACAGATAGACAGACAGTCAGTCAAGACAGACAGACAGACAGTCAGTCAAGACAGACAGACAGACAGATAGTCAAGACAGACAGACAGACAGATAGTCAGACAGACAGACAGTCAGTCAAGACACTCAGTCAAGACAGACAGACAGTAGGTCAAGACAGACAGACGGACAGACAGACAGTCAAGACAAACAGACAGACAGACAGAAAGACAGACAGTCAGTCAAGACAGACAGATAGACAGTCAGTCAAGACAGACAGACATACAGTCAGTCAAGACAGACAGACAAAAATCAGTCAAGACAGACAGACGGACAGAAAGACAGTCAAGACAGACAGACAGACAGTCAGTCGAGACACACAGACAGATAGACAGTCAGTCAAGACAGAAAGAAAGACAGAAATTCAGTCAAGATAGATAGACAGACAGTCAGTCAAGACAGACAGACAGACAGATAGTCAGTCAAGACAGACAGACAGACAGTCAGTCAAGACAGACAGACAGTCAAGACACACTGACAGACAGTCAGTCAAGACAGAAAGACAGACAGTCAGTCAAGACAGACAAACAGACAGTCAGTCAAGACAGACAGACAGACAGATAGTCAGTCAAGACAGACAGACAGACAGTCAGTCAAGACAGACAGACAGCCAGACAAACAGTCAAGACACACTGACAGACAGTCAGTCAAGACAGAAAGACAGACAGTCAGTCAAGACAGACAGACAGACAGATAGTCAGTCAAGACAGACAGACAGACAGTCAGTCAAGACACACAGACAGATAGACAGTCAGTCAAGACAGACAGACATTCAGTCAAGACAGATAGACAGACATTCAGTCAAGACAGATAGACAGACAGTCAGTCAAGAGACAGACAGAGAGACAGTCAGTCAAGACAGACAGATAGACAGTCAGTCAAGACAGACAGACAGACAGTCAGTCAAGACAGACAGACAGACAGATAGTCAGTCAAGACGGACAGACAGACACCCAGACAGACATTCAGTCAAGATAGACAGACATACAGTCAGTCAAGACACACAGACAGATAGACAGTCAGTCAAGACTGACAACCAGTCAGTCAAGACAGACATACAGTCAGTCAAGACAGACAAACAGTCATTAAAGACAGACAGACAGTCCGTCAAGACAGACAGACAGTCAGTCAAGACAGACAGACAGTCAGTCAAGACACACAGACAGTCAGTCAAGACAGACAGACAGTCAGTAAAGACAGACAGACGGACAGAAAGACAGTCAAGACAGACAGACAGACAGTCAGTCGAGACACACAGACAGATAGACAGTCAAGACGGACAGACAGACACCCAGACAGACATTCAGTCAAGATAGACAGACATACAGTCAGTCAAGACACACAGACAGATAGACAGTCAGTCAAGACTGACAACCAGTCAGTCAAGACAGACATACAGTCAGTCAAGACAGACAAACAGTCATTAAAGACAGACAGACAGTCAGTCAAGACAGACAGACAGTCAGTCAAGACAGACAGACAGTCAGTCAAGACACACAGACAGTCAGTCAAGACAGACAGACAGTCAGTCAAGACAGACAGACAGACAGATAGTCAGTCAAGACAGACAGACAGACAGTCAGTCAAGACAGACAGACAGTCAAGACACACTGACAGACAGTAAGTCAAGACAGAAAGACAGACAGTCAGTCATGACACACAGACAGACATATAGTCAGTCAACACAGACAGACAGACAGACATTCAGTCAAGACAGACAGACAGAAAGTCAGTCAAGACAGACAGACAGACAGATAGTCAGTCATGACAGACAAACAGACAGTCAGTCAAGACAGACAGACAGACAGACAGTCAAGACACACTGACAGACAGTCAGCCAAGACAGAAAGACAGACAGTCAGTCTAGACAGACAAACAGACAGTCAGTCAAGACAGACAGACAGACAGATAGTCAGTCAAGACAGACAGACAGACAGTCATTCAAGACAGACAGACAGCCAGACAGACAGTCAAGACACACTGACAGACAGTCAGTCAAGACAGAAAGACAGACAGTCAGTCAAGACAGACAGACAAACAGACAGTCAGTCAAGACAGACAGACAGACAGTCAGTCAGTCAAGACAGACAGACAGTCAGTCAAGACACACAGACAGATAGACAGTCAGTCAAGACAGACAGACAGACAGACAGACATTCAGTCAAGACAGATAGACAGACATTCAGTCAAGACAGATAGACAGACAGTCAGTCAAGACAGACAGACAGACAGTCAGTCAAGACAGACAGACAGACAGATAGTCAAGACAGACAGACAGACAGATGGTCAGACAGACAGACAGTCAGTCAAGACACTCAGTCAAGACAGACAGACAGTAGGTCAAGACAGACAGACGGACAGACAGACAGTCAAGACAAACAGACAAACAGACAGAAAGACAGACAGTCAGTCAAGACAGACAGATAGACAGTCAGTCAATACAGACAGACATACAGTCAGTCAAGACAGACAGACAGACAGTCAGTCAAGACAGACAGACAGACAGTCAGTCAAGGCAGACAGACAGACAGTCAGTCAAGACAGACAGACAGACACCCAGACAGACATTCAGTCAAGATAGACAGACATACAGTCAGTCAAGACACACAGACAGATAGACAGTCAGTCAAGACAGAAAGACAGACAGAAATTCAGTCAAGATAGATAGACAGACAGTCAGTCAAGACAGACAGACAGACAGATAGTCAGTCAAGACAGACAGACAGACAGTCAGTCAAGACAGACAGACGGACAGAAAGACAGTCAAGACAGACAGACAGACAGTCAGTCGAGACACACAGACAGATAGACAGTCAGTCAAGACAGAAAGACAGACAGATAGTCAGTCAAGACAGACAGACAGACAGTCAGTCAAGACAGACAGACAGTCAAGACACACTGACAGACAGTCAGTCAAGACAGAAAGACAGACAGTCAGTCAAGACACACAGACAGACAGATAGTCAGTCAACACAGACAGACAGACAGACATTCAGTCAAGACAGACAGAGAGAAAGTCAGTTAAGACAGACAAACAGACAGTCAGTCAAGACAGACAGACAGACAGATAGTAAGTCAAGACAGACAAACAGACAGTCAGTCAAGACAGACAGACAGACAGACAGTCAAAACACACTGACAGACAGTCAGTCAAGACAGAAAGACAGACAGTCAGTCAAGACAGACAAACAGACAGTCAGACAAGACAGACAGACAGACAGATAGTCAGTCAAGACAGACAGACAGACAGTCAGTCAAGACAGACAGACAGCCAGACAGACAGTCAAGTCAAGACAGGCAGTCAGTCAAGACAGACAGACAGTCAGTCAAGATAGAAAGACAGACAGTCAGTCAAGACACAGACAGACAGATAGTCAGTCAAGACAGACAGACAGACACCCAGACAGACATTCAGTCAAGACAGACAGACAGACAGTCAGTCAAGACATACAGTCAGATAGACAGTCAGTCAAGACAGACAGACAGTCAGTCAAGACAGACATACAGTAGTCAAGACAGACAAAAAGTCAGTCAAGACAGACAGACGGACAGACAGACAGTCAAGACAGACAGACAGTCAGTCAAGACACACAGATAGTCAGTAAGGACAGAGAGACAGTCAGTCAAGACAGACAGACAGTCAGTCAAGACACACAGACAGTCAGTCAAGACAGACAGACAGTCAGTCAAGACAGACAGACAGACAGATAGTCAGTCAAGACAGACAGACAGTCAAGACACACTGACAGACAGTAAGTCAAGACAGAAAGACAGACAGTCAGTCATGACACACAGACAGACATATAGTCAGTCAACACAGACAGACAGACAGACATTCAGTCAAGACAGACAGACAGAAAGTCAGTCAAGACAGACAGACAGACAGATAGTCAGTCAAGACAGACAAACAGACAGTCAGTCAAGACAGACAGACAGACAGACAGTCAAGACACACTGACAGACAGTCAGCCAAGACAGAAAGACAGACAGTCAGTCTAGACAGACAAACAGACAGTCAGTCAAGACAGACAGACAGACAGATAGTCAGTCAAGACAGACAGACAGACAGTCAGTCAAGACAGACAGACAGCCAGACAGACAGTCAAGACACACTGACAGACAGTCAGTCAAGACAGAAAGACAGACAGTCAGTCAAGACAGACAGACAAACAGACAGTCAGTCAAGACAGACAGACAGACAGTCAGTCAGTCAAGACAGACAGACAGTCAGTCAAGACACACAGACAGATAGACAGTCGGTCAAGACAGACAGACAGACAGACAGACATTCAGTCAAGACAGATAGACAGACATTCAGTCAAGACAGATAGACAGACAGTCAGTCAAGACAGACAGACAGACAGTCAGTCAAGACAGACAGACAGACAGATAGTCAAGACAGACAGACAGACAGATAGTCAGACAGACAGACAGTCAGTCAAGACACTCAGTCAAGACAGACAGACAGTAGGTCAAGACAGACAGACGGACAGACAGACAGTCAAGACAAACAGACAGACAGACAGAAAGACAGACAGTCAGTCAAGACAGACAGATAGACAGTCAGTCAAGACAGACAGACATACAGTCAGTCAAGACAGACAGACAGACAGTCAGTCAAGACAGACAGACAGACAGTCAGTCAAGGCAGACAGACAGACAGTCAGTCAAGACAGACAGACAGACACCCAGACAGACATTCAGTCAAGATAGACAGACATACAGTCAGTCAAGACACACAGACAGATAGACAGTCAGTCAAGACAGAAAGACAGACAGATAGTCAGTCAAGACAGACAGACAGACAGTCAGTCAAGACAGACAGACAGTCAGTCAAGACAGACAGACGGACAGAAAGACAGTCAAGACAGACAGACAGACAGTCAGTCGAGACACACAGATAGATAGACAGTCAGTCAAGACAGAAAGACAGACAGATAGTCAGTCAAGACAGACAGACAGTCAAGACACACTGACAGACAGTCAGTCAAGACAGAAAGACAGACAGTCAGTCAAGACACACAGACAGACAGATAGTCAGTCAACACAGACAGACAGACAGACATTCAGTCAAGACAGACAGACAGAAAGTCAGTTAAGACAGACAAACAGACAGTCAGTCAAGACAGACAGACAGACAGATAGTAAGTCAAGACAGACAAACAGACAGTCAGTCAAGACAGACAGACAGTCAAAACACACTGACAGACAGTCAGTCAAGACAGAAAGACAGACAGTCAGTCAAGACAGACAAACAGACAGTCAGACAAGACAGACAGACAGACAGATAGTCAGTCAAGACAGACAGACAGACAGTCAGTCAAGACAGACAGACAGCCAGACAGACAGACATTCAGTCAAGACAGACAGACAGACAGTCAGTCAAGACATACAGTCAGATAGACAGTCAGTCAAGACAGACAGACAGTCAGTCAAGACAGACATACAGTAGTCAAGACAGACAAAAAGTCAGTCAAGACAGACAGACAGACACCCAGACAGACATTCAGTCAAGACAGACAGACAGACAGTCAGTCAAGACATACAGTCAGATAGACAGTCAGTCAAGACAGACAGACAGTCAGTCAAGACAGACATACAGTAGTCAAGACAGACAAAAAGTCAGTCAAGACAGACAGACGGAGAGACAGACAGTCAAGACAGACAGACAGTCAGTCAAGACACACAGATAGTCAGTAAGGACAGACAGACAGTCAGTCAAGACAGACAAACAGTCAGTCAAGACAGACAGACAGTCAGTCAAGACAGACAGACAGTCAGTCAAGACAGACAGACAGTCAGTCAAGACAGACAGACAGTCAGTCAAGACAGACAGTCAGTCAAGACAGACAGTCAGTCAAGACAGACAGACAGTCAGTCAAGACAGACAGACAGTCAGTCAAGACAGACAGACAGTCAGTCAAGACAGACACACAGTCAGTCAAGACAGACAGACAGTCAGTCAAGACAGACAGACAGTCAGTCAAGACAGACAGACAGTCAGTCAAGACAGACAGACGGACAGACAGACAGTCAAGACAGACAGACGGACAGACAGACAGTCAAGACAGACGGACAGACAGACAGACAGTCAGTCAAGACAGACAGACAGACAGTCAGTCAAGACAGATAGACAGACAGTCAGGCAAGACAGACAGACAGACAGTCAAGACAGACAGACAGACGGTCAGTCAAGAAAGACAGACAGACAGATAGTCAGACAGACAGGCAGAAAGTCAGTCAAGACAGACAGACAGTCAGTCAATATAGACAGACAGTCAGTCAAGACAGACAGACAGACAGTCAGTCAAGACAGACAGACAGACAGTCAGTCAAGACAGACAGACAGACAGTCAGTCAAGACAGACAGACAGACAGATAGACAGTCAGTCAAGACAGAAAGACAGACAGACAGACATTCAGTCAAGACAGATAGACAGACATTCAGTCAAGACAGATAGACAGACAGTCAGTCAAGACAGACAGACAGACAGTCAGTCAAGACAGACAGACAGACAGATAGTCAAGACAGACAGACAGACAGATAGTCAGACAGACAGACAGTCAGTCAAGACACTCAGTCAAGACAGACAGACAGTAGGTCAAGACAGACAGACGGACAGACAGACAGTCAAGACAAACAGACAGACAGACAGAAAGACAGACAGTCAGTCAAGACAGACAGATAGACAGTCAGTCAAGACAGACAGACATACAGTCAGTCAAGACAGACAGACAAACAGTCAGTCAAGACAGACAGACGGACAGAAAGACAGTCAAGACAGACAGACAGACAGTCAGTCGAGACACACAGACAGATAGACAGTCAGTCAAGACAGAAAGACAGACAGAAATTTAGTCAAGATAGATAGACAGACAGTCAGTCAAGACAGACAGACAGACAGATAGTCAGTCAAGACAGACAGACAGACAGTCAGTCAAGACAGACAGACAGTCAAGACACACTGACAGACAGTCAGTCAAGACAGAAAGACAGACAGTCAGTCAAGACAGACAAACAGACAGTCAGTCAAGACAGACAGACAGACAGATAGTCAGTCAAGACAGACAGACAGACAGTCAGTCAAGACAGACAGACAGCCATACAGACAGTCAAGACACACTGACAGACAGTCAGTCAAGACAGAAAGACAGGCAGTCAGTCAAGACAGACAGACAAACAGACAGTCAGTCAAGACAAACAGACAGACAGTCAGTCAGTCAAGACAGACAGACAGTCAGTCAAGACACACAGACAGATAGACAGTCAGTCAAGACAGACAGACATTCAGTCAAGACAGATAGACAGACATTCAGTCAAGACAGATAGACAGACAGTCAGTCAAGAGACAGACAGAGAGACAGTCATTCAAGACAGACAGATAGACAGTCAGTCAAGACAGACAGACAGACAGTCAGTCAAGACAGACAGACAGACAGATAGTCAGTCAAGACGGACAGACAGACACCCAGACAGACATTCAGTCAAGATAGACAGACATACAGTCAGTCAAGACACACAGACAGATAGACAGTCAGTCAAGACTGACAACCAGTCAGTCAAGACAGACATACAGTCAGTCAAGACAGACAAACAGTCATTAAAGACAGACAGACAGTCAGTCAAGACATACAGTCAGATAGACAGTCAGTCAAGACAGACAGACAGTCAGTCAAGACAGACATACAGTAGTCAAGACAGACAAAAAGTCAGTCAAGACAGACAGACGGACAGACAGACAGTCAAGACAGACAGACAGTCAGTCAAGACACACAGATAGTCAGTAAGGACAGACAGACAGTCAGTCAAGACAGACAAACAGTCAGTCAAGACAGACAGACAGTCAGTCAAGACAGACAGACAGTCAGTCAAGACAGACAGACAGTCAGTCAAGACAGACAGACAGTCAGTCAAGACAGACAGTCAGTCAAGACAGACAGTCAGTCAAGACAGACAGACAGTCAGTCAAGACAGACAGACAGTCAGTCAAGACAGACAGACAGTCAGTCAAGACAGACACACAGTCAGTCAAGACAGACAGACAGTCAGTCAAGACAGACAGACAGTCAGTCAAGACAGACAGACAGTCAGTCAAGACAGACAGACGGACAGACAGACAGTCAAGACAGACAGACGGACAGACAGACAGTCAAGACAGACGGACAGACAGACAGACAGTCAGTCAAGACAGACAGACAGACAGTCAGTGAAGACAGATAGACAGACAGTCAGGCAAGACAGACAGACAGACAGTCAAGACAGACAGACAGACGGTCAGTCAAGAAAGACAGACAGACAGATAGTCAGACAGACAGGCAGAAAGTCAGTCAAGACAGACAGACAGTCAGTCAATATAGACAGACAGTCAGTCAAGACAGACAGACAGACAGTCTGTCAAGACAGACAGACAGACAGTCAGTCAAGACAGACAGACAGACAGTCAGTCAAGACAGACAGACAGACAGATAGACAGTCAGTCAAGACAGAAAGACAGACAGACAGACATTCAGTCAAGACAGATAGACAGACATTCAGTCAAGACAGATAGACAGACAGTCAGTCAAGACAGACAGACAGACAGTCAGTCAAGACAGACAGACAGACAGATAGTCAAGACAGACAGACAGACAGATAGTCAGACAGACAGACAGTCAGTCAAGACACTCAGTCAAGACAGACAGACAGTAGGTCAAGACAGACAGACGGACAGACAGACAGTCAAGACAAACAGACAGACAGACAGAAAGACAGACAGTCAGTCAAGACAGACAGATAGACAGTCAGTCAAGACAGACAGACATACAGTCAGTCAAGACAGACAGACAAAAAGTCAGTCAAGACAGACAGACGGACAGAAAGACAGTCAAGACAGACAGACAGACAGTCAGTCGAGACACACAGACAGATAGACAGTCAGTCAAGACAGAAAGACAGACAGAAATTCAGTCAAGATAGATAGACAGACAGTCAGTCAAGACAGACAGACAGACAGATAGTCAGTCAAGACAGACAGACAGACAGTCAGTCAAGACAGACAGACAGTCAAGACACACTGACAGACAGTCAGTCAAGACAGAAAGACAGACAGTCAGTCAAGACAGACAAACAGACAGTCAGTCAAGACAGACAGACAGACAGATAGTCAGTCAAGACAGACAGACAGACAGTCAGTCAAGACAGACAGACAGCCAGACAGACAGTCAAGACACACTGACAGACAGTCAGTCAAGACAGAAAGACAGGCAGTCAGTCAAGACAGACAGACAAACAGACAGTCAGTCAAGACAGACAGACAGACAGTCAGTCAAGACAGACAGACAGACAGTCAGTCAAGACAGACAGACAGACAGTCAGTCAAGACAGACAGACAGACAGATAGACAGTCAGTCAAGACAGACAGACAGACATTCAGTCAAGACAGATAGACAGACATTCAGTCAAGACAGATAGACAGACAGTCAGTCAAGACAGACAGACAGACAGACAGTCAGTCAAGACAGACAGACAGACAGATAGTCAAGACAGACAGACAGACAGATAGTCAGACAGAAAGACAGTCAGTCAAGACACTCAGTCAAGACAGACAGACAGTAGGTCAAGACAGACAGACGGACAGACAGACAGTCAAGACAAACAGACAGACAGACAGAAAGACAGACAGTCAGTCAAGACAGACAGATAGACAGTCAGTCAAGACAGACAGACATACAGTCAGTCAAGACAGACAGACAAACAGTCAGTCAAGACAGACAGACGGACAGAAAGACAGTCAAGACAGACAGACAGACAGTCAGTCGAGACACACAGACAGATAGACAGTCAGTCAAGACAGAAAGACAGACAGAAATTCAGTCAAGATAGATAGACAGACAGTCAGTCAAGACAGACAGACAGACAGATAGTCAGTCAAGACAGACAGACAGACAGTCAGTCAAGACAGACAGACAGTCAAGACACACTGACAGACAGTCAGTCAAGACAGAAAGACAGACAGTCAGTCAAGACAGACAAACAGACAGTCAGTCAAGACAGACAGACAGACAGATAGTCAGTCAAGACAGACAGACAGACAGTCAGTCAAGACAGACAGACAGCCAGACAGACAGTCAAGACACACTGACAGACAGTCAGTCAAGACAGAAAGACAGACAGTCAGTCAAGACAGACAGACAAACAGACAGTCAGTCAAGACAGACAGACAGACAGTCAGTCAGTCAAGACAGACAGACAGTCAGTCAAGACACACAGACAGATAGACAGTCAGTCAAGACAGACAGACATTCAGTCAAGACAGATAGACAGACATTCAGTCAAGACAGATAGACAGACAGTCAGTCAAGAGACAGACAGAGAGACAGTCAGTCAAGACAGACAGATAGACAGTCAGTCAAGACAGACAGACAGACAGTCAGTCAAGACAGACAGACAGACAGATAGTCAGTCAAGACGGACAGACAGACACCCAGACAGACATTCAGTCAAGATAGACAGACATAAAGTCAGTCAAGACACACAGACAGATAGACAGTCAGTCAAGACTGACAACCAGTCAGTCAAGACAGACATACAGTCAGTCAAGACAGACAAACAGTCATTAAAGACAGACAGACAGTCAGTCAAGACAGACAGACAGTCAGTCAAGACAGACAGACAGACAGACAGACATTCAGTCAAGACAGATAGACAGACATTCAGTCAAGACAGATAGACAGACAGTCAGTCAAGACAGACAGACAGACAGTCAGTCAAGACAGACAGACAGACAGATAGTCAAGACAGACAGACAGACAGATAGTCAGACAGACAGACAGTCAGTCAAGACACTCAGTCAAGACAGACAGACAGTAGGTAAAGACAGACAGACGGACAGACAGACAGTCAAGACAAACAGACAGACAGACAGAAAGACAGACAGTCAGTCAAGACAGACAGATAGACAGTCAGTCAAGACAGACAGACATACAGTCAGTCAAGACAGACAGACATACAGTCAGTCAAGACGGACAGACAGACAGACAGTCAAGGCAGACAGACAGACAGTCAGTCAAGACAGACAGACAGACAGTCAGTCAAGACAGACAGACAGACAGATAGTCAGTCAAGACAGACAGACAGACACCCAGACAGACATTCAGTCAAGATAGACAGACAGACAGTCAGTCAAGACACACAGACAGACAGACAATCAGTCAAGACAACCAGACAGACAGTCAGTCAATACAGACAAACAGACAGTCAGTCCAGACAGACAGACAGACAGATAGTCAGTCAAGACATACAAACAGACAGTCAGTCAAGACAGACAGACAGACAGACAGTCAAGACACACTGACAGACAGTCAGTCAAGACAGACAGACAGACAGATAGTCAGTCAAGACAGACAGACAGACACCCAGACAGACATTCAGTCAAGACAGAAAGACAGACAGTCAGTCAAGACACACAGTCAGATAGACAGTCAGTCAATACAGTAGTCAAGACAGACAAACAGCCAGTCAAGACAGACAGACAATCAGTCAAGACAGACAGACAGACAGACAGACAGTCAGTCAAGACAGACAGACAGTCAGTCAAGACAGACAGACAGTCAGTCAAGACAGACAGACAGTCAGTCAAGACAGACATACAGTAGTCAAGACAGACAAACAGCCAGTCAAGACACACAGACAGTCAGTCAAGACAGACAGACAGACAGACATTCAGTCAAGACAGATAGACAGACATTCAGTCAAGACAGATAGACAGACAGTCAGTCAAGACAGACAGACAGACTGTCAGTCAAGACACACTGACAGACAGTCAGTCAAGACAGACAGACAGACAGTCAGTCAAGACAAACAGACAGATAGACAGTCAGTCAAGAAAACAGACAGACAGATAGTCAGACAGACAGACAGACAGTCAGTCAAGACAGAAAGACAGTCAGTCAAGACACACAGACAGATAGACAGTCAGTCAAGGACAGACAGACAGGCAGATAGTCAGTCAAGACAGAGAGACAGACAGTAAGTCAAGACAGACAGACAGACAGTCAGTCAAGACACACTGACAGTCAGTCAAAACAGACAGACAGATAGACAGTCAGTCAAGGACAGACAGACAGATAGACAGTCAGTCAAGACAGAGAGACAGAAAGTAAGTCAAGACAGACAGACAGACAGTCAGTCAAGACACACTGACAGACAGTCAGTCAAGACAGACAGACAGACAGTCAGTCAAGACAAACAGACAGATAGACAGTCAGTCAAGAAGACAGACAGACAGATAGTCAGACAGACAGACAGACAGTCAGGCAAGACAGACAAACAGTCAGTCAAGACAGACAGACAGTCAGTCAAGACAGACAGACAGTCAGTCAAGACAGACAGACAGTCAGTCAAGACAGACAGACAGTCAGTCAAGACAGACAGACAGACAGTCAGTCAAGACAGACAGAAAGACAGTCAGTCAAGACAGACAGACAGACAGTCAGTCAAGACACAGACAGAGAGACAGTCAGTCAAGACAGACAGACAGTCAGTCAAGACAGACAGACAGTCAGTCAAGACAGACAGACAGACAGTCAGTCAAGACAGACAGAAAGACAGTCAGTCAAGACAGACAGACAGACAGTCAGTCAAGACACAGACAGAGAGACAGTCAGTCAAGACAGTCAGTCAAGACAGACAGACGGACAGACAGACAGTCAAGACAGACAGACAGTCAGTCAAGACACACAGACAGTCAGTAAGGACAGACAGACAGTCAGTCAAGACAGACAAACAGTCAGTCAAGACAGACAGACAGTCAGTCAAGACAGACAGACAGTCAGTCAAGACAGACAGACAGACAGTCAGTCAAGACAGACAGAAAGACAGTCAGTCAAGACAGACAGACAGACTGTCAGTCAAGACACAGACAGAGAGACAGTCAGTCAAGACAGACAGACAGATAGACAGACATTCAGTCAAGACAGACAGACAGACAGTCAGTCAAGACAGACAGACAGACAGTCAGTCAAGACCGACAGACAGACAGTCAGTCAAGACAGACAGACAGACAGATAGTCAGTCAAGACAGACAGACAGACACCCAGACAGACATTCAGTCAGGACAGAAAGACAGACAGTCAGTCAAGACATACAGTCAGATAGACAGTCAGTCAAGACAGACAGACAGTCAGTCAAGACAGACAGACAGTCAGTCAAGACAGACATACAGTAGTCAAGACAGACAAACAGCCAGTCAAGACAGACAGACAATCAGTCAAGACAGACAGACGGACAGACAGACAGTCAAGAGAGACAGACAGACAGACAGTCAGTCAAGACACACAGACAGATAGACAGTCAGTCAAGACAGAGAGACAGGCAAATAGTCAGTCAAGACAGAGAGACAGACAGTCAGTCAAGAGAGACAGTCAGACAGTCAGTCAAGACACACTGACAGACAGTCAGTCAAGACAGACAGACAGTCAGTCAAGACAGACAGACAGACAGTCAGTCAAGACAAACAGACAGATAGACAGTCAAGACAGACAGACAGACAGTCAGTCAAGACACATAGACAGATCGACAGTCAGTCAAGACAGACAGATAGTCAGTCAAGACAGACAGACAGACAGATAGTCAGACAGACAGACAGACAGTCAGTCAAGACAGTCAGTCAAGACAAACAGAGAGTCAGTCAATACAGACAGACAGTCAGTCAATACAGCCAGACAGTCAGTCAAGACTAACAGACAGTCAGTCAAGACAGACAGACAGTCAGTCAAGACAGACAGACAGTCAGTCAAGACAGACAGACAGTCAGTCAAGACAGAAAGACAGTTAGTCAAGACAGACACACAGTCAGTCAAGACAGACAGACAGTCAGTCAAGACAGACAGACAGTCAGTCAAAACAGACAGACAGTCAAGACAGACAGACGGACAGACAGACAGTCATGACAGACAGACGGACAGACAGACAGTCAAGACAGACAGACAGACAGACAGAAAGACAGACAGGCAGTCAAGACAGACAGGCAGACAGTCAGTCAAGACACATACAGAGAGACAGTCAGTCAAGACAGACAGACAGACAGTCAGTCAAGACAGACAGACAGTCAGTCAAGACAGACAGACAGTCAGTCAAGACAGACAGACAGTCAGTCAAGACAGACAGACAGTTAGTCAAGACAGACAGACAGTCAGTCAAGACAGACAGACAGTCAGTCAAGACAGACAGACAGACAGTCAGTCAAGACAGACAGACAGTCAGTCAAGACAGACAGACAGTCAGTCAAGACAGACAGACAGTCAGTCAAGACAGACGGACAGTCAGTCAAGACAGACAGACAGTCAGTAAAGACAGACAGACAGACAGTCAGTCAAGACAGACAGACAGTCAGTCAAGATAGACAGACAGTCAGTCAAGACAGACAGACAGTCAGTCAAGACAGACAGACAGTCAGTCAAGACAGACAGACAGACAGTCAGTCAAGACAGACAGACAGTCAGTCAAGACAGACAGACAGTCAGTCAAGACAGACAGACAGTCAGTCAAGACAGACAGACAGTCAGTCAAGACAGACAGACAGTCAGTCAAGACAGACAGAAAGACAGTCAAGACAGACAGACGGACAGACAGACAGTCATGACAGACAGACGGACAGACAGACAGTCAAGACAGACAGACAGACAGACAGAAAGACAGACAGTCAGTCAAGACAGACAGGCAGACAGTCAGTCAAGACACAGACAGAGAGACAGTCAGTCAAGACAGACAGACAGACAGTCAGTCAAGACAGACAGACAGACAGTCAGTCAAGACAGACAGACAGACAGTCAGTCAAGGCAGACAGACAGACAGTCAGTCAAGACAGACAGACAGACAGTCAGTCAAGACAGACAGACAGTCTGTCAAGACAGACAGACAGTCAGTCAAGACAGACAGACAGTCAGTCATGACAGACAAACGGACAGACAGACAGTCAAGACAGACAGACAGACAGTCAGTCAAGACAGACAGACAGACAGTCAGTCGAGACACACAGACAGATAGACAGTAGGTCAAGACAGATAGACAGACAGACAGACAGACATTCAGTCAAGACAGATAGACAGACATTCAGTCAAGACAGATAGACAGACATTCAGTCAAGACAGATAGACAGACAGTCAGTCAAGAGAGACAGACAGACTGTCAGTCAAGACACACTGACATACAGTCAGTCAAGACAGACAGACAAACAGTCAGTCAAGACAGACAGACGGACAGAAAGACAGTCAAGACAGACAGACAGACAGTCAGTCGAGACACACAGACAGATAGACAGTCAGTCAAGACAGAAAGACAGACAGAAATTCAGTCAAGATAGATAGACAGACAGTCAGTCAAGACAGACAGACAGACAGATAGTCAGTCAAGACAGACAGACAGACAGTCAGTCAAGACAGACAGACAGTCAAGACACACTGACAGACAGTCAGTCAAGACAGAAAGACAGACAGTCAGTCAAGACAGACAAACAGACAGTCAGTCAAGACAGACAGACAGACAGATAGTCAGTCAAGACAGACAGACAGACAGTCAGTCAAGACAGACAGACAGCCAGACAGACAGTCAAGACACACTGACAGACAGTCAGTCAAGACAGAAAGACAGACAGTCAGTCAAGACAGACAGACAAACAGACAGTCAGTCAAGACAGACAGACAGACAGTCAGTCAGTCAAGACAGACAGACAGACAGACAGAAAGACAGACAGTCAGTCAAGACAGACAGGCAGACAGTCAGTCAAGACACAGACAGAGAGACAGTCAGTCAAGACAGACAGACAGACAGTCAGTCAAGACAGACAGACAGACAGTCAGTCAAGACAGACAGACAGACAGTCAGTCAAGGCAGACAGACAGACAGTCAGTCAAGACAGACAGACAGACAGTCAGTCAAGACAGACAGACAGTCTGTCAAGACAGACAGACAGTCAGTCAAGACAGACAGACAGTCAGTCATGACAGACAAACGGACAGACAGACAGTCAAGACAGACAGACAGACAGTCAGTCAAGACAGACAGACAGACAGTCAGTCGAGACACACAGACAGATAGACAGTAGGTCAAGACAGATAGACAGACAGACAGACAGACATTCAGTCAAGACAGATAGACAGACATTCAGTCAAGACAGATAGACAGACATTCAGTCAAGACAGATAGACAGACAGTCAGTCAAGAGAGACAGACAGACTGTCAGTCAAGACACACTGACATACAGTCAGTCAAGACAGACAGACAAACAGTCAGTCAAGACAGACAGACGGACAGAAAGACAGTCAAGACAGACAGACAGACAGTCAGTCGAGACACACAGACAGATAGACAGTCAGTCAAGACAGAAAGACAGACAGAAATTCAGTCAAGATAGATAGACAGACAGTCAGTCAAGACAGACAGACAGACAGATAGTCAGTCAAGACAGACAGACAGACAGTCAGTCAAGACAGACAGACAGTCAAGACACACTGACAGACAGTCAGTCAAGACAGAAAGACAGACAGTCAGTCAAGACAGACAAACAGACAGTCAGTCAAGACAGACAGACAGACAGATAGTCAGTCAAGACAGACAGACAGACAGTCAGTCAAGACAGACAGACAGACAGATAGTCAAGACAGACAGACAGACAGATAGTCAGACAGACAGACAGTCAGTCAAGACACTCAGTCAAGACAGACAGACAGTAGGTAAAGACAGACAGACGGACAGACAGACAGTCAAGACAAACAGACAGACAGACAGAAAGACAGACAGTCAGTCAAGACAGACAGATAGACAGTCAGTCAAGACAGACAGACATACAGTCAGTCAAGACAGACAGACATACAGTCAGTCAAGACGGACAGACAGACAAACAGTCAAGGCAGACAGACAGACAGTCAGTCAAGACAGACAGACAGACAGTCAGTCAAGACAGACAGACAGACAGATAGTCAGTCAAGACAGACAGACAGACACCCAGACAGACATTCAGTCAAGATAGACAGACAGACAGTCAGTCAAGACACACAGACAGACAGACAGTCAGTCAAGACAACCAGACAGACAGTCAGTCAATACAGACAAACAGACAGTCAGTCCAGACAGACAGACAGACAGATAGTCAGTCAAGACATACAAACAGACAGTCAGTCAAGACAGACAGACAGACAGACAGTCAAGACACACTGACAGACAGTCAGTCAAGACAGACAGACAGACAGATAGTCAGTCAAGACAGACAGACAGACACCCAGACAGACATTCAGTCAAGACAGAAAGACAGACAGTCAGTCAAGACACACAGTCAGATAGACAGTCAGTCAATACAGTAGTCAAGACAGACAAACAGCCAGTCAAGACAGACAGACAATCAGTCAAGACAGACAGACAGACAGACAGACAGTCAGTCAAGACAGACAGACAGTCAGTCAAGACAGACAGACAGTCAGTCAAGACAGACAGACAGTCAGTCAAGACAGACATACAGTAGTCAAGACAGACAAACAGCCAGTCAAGACACACAGACAGTCAGTCAAGACAGACAGACAGACAGACATTCAGTCAAGACAGATAGACAGACATTCAGTCAAGACAGATAGACAGACAGTCAGTCAAGACAGACAGACAGACTGTCAGTCAAGACACACTGACAGACAGTCAGTCAAGACAGACAGACAGACAGTCAGTCAAGACAAACAGACAGATAGACAGTCAGTCAAGAAAACAGACAGACAGATAGTCAGACAGACAGACAGACAGTCAGTCAAGACAGACAGACAGTCAGTCAAGACAGACAGACAGAAAGACAGTCAGTCAAGACACACAGACAGATAGACAGTCAGTCAAGGACAGACAGACAGGCAGATAGTCAGTCAAGACAGAGAGACAGACAGTAAGTCAAGACAGACAGACAGACAGTCAGTCAAGACACACTGACAGTCAGTCAAAACAGACAGACAGATAGACAGTCAGTCAAGGACAGACAGACAGATAGAAAGTCAGTCAAGACAGAGAGACAGAAAGTAAGTCAAGACAGACAGACAGACAGTCAGTCAAGACACACTGACAGACAGTCAGTCAAGACAGACAGACAGACAGTCAGTCAAGACAAACAGACAGATAGACAGTCAGTCAAGAAGACAGACAGACAGATAGTCAGACAGACAGACAGACAGTCAGGCAAGACAGACAAACAGTCAGTCAAGACAGACAGACAGTCAGTCAAGACAGACAGACAGTCAGTCAAGACAGACAGACAGTCAGTCAAGACAGACAGACAGTCAGTCAAGACAGACAGACAGACAGTCAGTCAAGACAGACAGAAAGACAGTCAGTCAAGACAGACAGACAGACAGTCAGTCAAGACACAGACAGAGAGACAGTCAGTCAAGACAGACAGACAGTCAGTCAAGACAGACAGACAGTCAGTCAAGACAGACAGACAGACAGTCAGTCAAGACAGACAGAAAGACAGTCAGTCAAGACAGACAGACAGACAGTCAGTCAAGACACAGACAGAGAGACAGTCAGTCAAGACAGTCAGTCAAGACAGACAGACGGACAGACAGACAGTCAAGACAGACAGACAGTCAGTCAAGACACACAGACAGTCAGTAAGGACAGACAGACAGTCAGTCAAGACAGACAAACAGTCAGTCAAGACAGACAGACAGTCAGTCAAGACAGACAGACAGTCAGTCAAGACAGACAGACAGACAGTCAGTCAAGACAGACAGAAAGACAGTCAGTCAAGACAGACAGACAGACTGTCAGTCAAGACACAGACAGAGAGACAGTCAGTCAAGACAGACAGACAGATAGACAGACATTCAGTCAAGACAGACAGACAGACAGTCAGTCAAGACAGACAGACAGACAGTCAGTCAAGACCGACAGACAGACAGTCAGTCAAGACAGACAGACAGACAGATAGTCAGTCAAGACAGACAGACAGACACCCAGACAGACATTCAGTCAGGACAGAAAGACAGACAGTCAGTCAAGACATACAGTCAGATAGACAGTCAGTCAAGACAGACAGACAGTCAGTCAAGACAGACAGACAGTCAGTCAAGACAGACATACAGTAGTCAAGACAGACAAACAGCCAGTCAAGACAGACAGACAATCAGTCAAGACAGACAGACGGACAGACAGACAGTCAAGAGAGACAGACAGACAGACAGTCAGTCAAGACACACAGACAGATAGACAGTCAGTCAAGACAGAGAGACAGGCAAATAGTCAGTCAAGACAGAGAGACAGACAGTCAGTCAAGAGAGACAGTCAGACAGTCAGTCAAGACACACTGACAGACAGTCAGTCAAGACAGACAGACAGTCAGTCAAGACAGACAGACAGACAGTCAGTCAAGACAAACAGACAGATAGACAGTCAAGACAGACAGACAGACAGTCAGTCAAGACACATAGACAGATCGACAGTCAGTCAAGACAGACAGATAGTCAGTCAAGACAGACAGACAGACAGATAGTCAGACAGACAGACAGACAGTCAGTCAAGACAGTCAGTCAAGACAAACAGAGAGTCAGTCAATACAGACAGACAGTCAGTCAATACAGCCAGACAGTCAGTCAAGACTAACAGACAGTCAGTCAAGACAGACAGACAGTCAGTCAAGACAGACAGACAGTCAGTCAAGACAGACAGACAGTCAGTCAAGACAGAAAGACAGTTAGTCAAGACAGACACACAGTCAGTCAAGACAGACAGACAGTCAGTCAAGACAGACAGACAGTCAGTCAAAACAGACAGACAGTCAAGACAGACAGACGGACAGACAGACAGTCATGACAGACAGACGGACAGACAGACAGTCAAGACAGACAGACAGACAGACAGAAAGACAGACAGGCAGTCAAGACAGACAGGCAGACAGTCAGTCAAGACACATACAGAGAGACAGTCAGTCAAGACAGACAGACAGACAGTCAGTCAAGACAGACAGACAGTCAGTCAAGACAGACAGACAGTCAGTCAAGACAGACAGACAGTCAGTCAAGACAGACAGACAGTTAGTCAAGACAGACAGACAGTCAGTCAAGACAGACAGACAGTCAGTCAAGACAGACAGACAGACAGTCAGTCAAGACAGACAGACAGTCAGTCAAGACAGACAGACAGTCAGTCAAGACAGACAGACAGTCAGTCAAGACAGACGGACAGTCAGTCAAGACAGACAGACAGTCAGTAAAGACAGACAGACAGACAGTCAGTCAAGACAGACAGACAGTCAGTCAAGATAGACAGACAGTCAGTCAAGACAGACAGACAGTCAGTCAAGACAGACAGACAGTCAGTCAAGACAGACAGACAGACAGTCAGTCAAGACAGACAGACAGTCAGTCAAGACAGACAGACAGTCAGTCAAGACAGACAGACAGTCAGTCAAGACAGACAGACAGTCAGTCAAGACAGACAGACAGTCAGTCAAGACAGACAGAAAGACAGTCAAGACAGACAGACGGACAGACAGACAGTCATGACAGACAGACGGACAGACAGACAGTCAAGACAGACAGACAGACAGACAGAAAGACAGACAGTCAGTCAAGACAGACAGGCAGACAGTCAGTCAAGACACAGACAGAGAGACAGTCAGTCAAGACAGACAGACAGACAGTCAGTCAAGACAGACAGACAGACAGTCAGTCAAGACAGACAGACAGACAGTCAGTCAAGGCAGACAGACAGACAGTCAGTCAAGACAGACAGACAGACAGTCAGTCAAGACAGACAGACAGTCAGTCAAGCCAGACAGACAGTCAGTCAAGACAGACAGACAGTCAGTCAAGACAGACAGACAGTCTGTCAAGACAGATAGACAGACAGACAGACAGACATTCAGTCAAGACAGATAGACAGACATTCAGTCAAGACAGATAGACAGACATTCAGTCAAGACAGATAGACAGACAGTCAGTCAAGAGAGACAGACAGACTGTCAGTCAAGACACACTGACAGACAGTCAGTCAAGACAGACAGACAGTCAGTCAAGACAGACAGACAGTCAGTCAAGACAGACAGACAGTCAGTCAAGACAGACAGACAGAAAGACAGTCAGTCAAGACACACAGACAGATAGACAGTCAGTCAAGGACAGACAGACAGGCAGATAGTCAGTCAAGACAGAGAGACAGACAGTCAGTCAAGACAGACAGACAGACAGTCAGTCAAGACACACTGACAGACAGTCAGTCAAGACAGACAGACAGACAGTCAGTCAAGACACACTGACAGACAGTCAGTCAAGACAGACAGTCAGTCAAGACAAACAGACAGATAGACAGTCAGTCAAGAAGACAGACAGACAGATAGTCAGACAGACAGACAGACAGTCAGTCAAGACTGTCAGTCAAGACAGACAGACAGTCAGTCAAGACAGACAGGCAGTCAGTCAAGACAGACAGACAGTCAGTCAAGACAGACAGACAGACAGTCAGTCAAGACACAGACAGACAGATAGTGAGTGAAGACAGACAGACAGTCAGTCAAGACAGACAGAGAGTCAGTCAAGACAGACAGACAGTCAGTCAAGACAGACAGACAGTCAGTCAAGACAGACAGACAGTCAGTCAAGACAGACAGACAGTCAGTCAAGACAGACAGACAGTCAGTCAAGACAGAAAGACAGTCAGTCAAGACAGACAGACAGTCAGTCAGTCAAGACACACTGACAGACAGTCAGTCAAGACAGACAGACAGACAGTCAGTCAAGAGAAACAGGCAGATAGACAGTCAGTCAAGAAGACAGACAGACAGATAGTCAGACAGACAGACAGACAGTCAGTCAAGACAGACAGACAGTCAGTCAAGACAGACAGGCAGTCAGTCAAGACAGACAGACAGTCAGTCAAGATAGACAGACAGACAGTCAGTCAAGATAGACAGACAGACAGTCAGTCAAGACACAGACAGACAGTCAGTCAAGACAGACGGACAGTCAGTCAAGACAGAAAGACAGTCAGTCAAGACAGACAGACAGTCAGTCAAGACAGACAGACAGTCAGTCAAGACAGACAGACAGTCAGTCAAGACAGACAGACAGTCAGTCAAGACAGACAGGCAGTCAGTCAAGACAGACAGACAGTAAGTCAAGATAGACAGACAGACAGTCAGTCAAGATAGACAGACAGACAGTCAGTCAAGACACAGACAGACAGTCAGTCAAGACAGACGGAAAGTCAGTCAAGACAGACGGAAAGTCAGTCAAGACAGACAGACAGTCAGTCTAGACAGACAGACAGTCAGTCAAGACAGACAGACAGTCAGTCAAGACAGACAGACAGTCAGTCAAGACAGACAGACAGACAGTCAGTCAAGACAGACAGACAGTCAGTCAAGACAGACAGACAGTCAATCAAGACAGACAGACAGTCAGTCAAGACAGACAGATAGTCAGTCAAGACAGACAGACAGTCAGTCAGTCAAGACAAACAGACAGATAGACAGTCAAGACAAACAGACAGACAGTCAGTCAAGACAGACAGACAGACAGACAGTCAGTCAAGACACACTGACAGACAGTCAGTCAAGACAGACAGACAGTCAGTCAAGACAGACAGACAGTCAGTAAAGACAGACAGACAGACAGTCAGTCAAGACAAACAGACAGATAGACAGTCAAGACAAACAGACAGAAAGTCAGTCCAGACAGACAGACAGACAGACAGTCAGTCAAGACACACTGACAGACAGTCAGTCAAGACAGACAGACAGTCAGTCAAGACAGACAAACAGTCAGTCAAGACAGACAGACAGTCAGTCAAGACAGACAGACAGTCAGTCAAGACAGACAGACAGTCAGTCAAGACAGACAGACAGACAGATAGTCAGACAGACAGACAGACAGTCAGTCAAGACTGTCAGTCAAGACAGACAGACAGTCAGTCAAGACAGACAGGCAGTCAGTCAAGACAGACAGACAGTCAGTCAAGACAGACAGACAGACAGTCAGTCAAGACACAGACAGACAGATAGTGAGTGAAGACAGACAGACAGTCAGTCAAGACAGACAGAGAGTCAGTCAAGACAGACAGACAGTCAGTCAAGACAGACAGACAGTCAGTCAAGACAGACAGACAGTCAGTCAAGACAGAAAGACAGTCAGTCAAGACAGACAGACAGTCAGTCAAGACAGACAGACAGAAAGACAGTCAGTCAAGACAGACAGACAGTCAGTCAAGACAGAGAGCCAGAAAGACAGTCAGTCAAGACACACAGACAGATAGACAGTCAGTCAAGGACAGACAGACAGGCAGATAGTCAGTCAAGACAGAGAGACAGACAGTCAGTCAAGACAGACAGACAGACAGTCAGTCAAGACACACTGACAGACAGTCAGTCAAGACAGACAGACAGACAGATAGTCACACAGACAGACAGACAGTCAGTCAAGACAGACAGACAGTCAGTCAAGACAGACAGGCAGTCAGTCAAGACAGACAGACAGTCAGTCAAGACAGACAGGCAGTCAGTCAAGACAGACAGACAGTCAGTCAAGATAGACAGACAGACAGTCAGTCAAGATAGACAGACAGACAGTCAGTCAAGACACAGACAGACAGTCAGTCAAGACAGACGGACAGTCAGTCAAGACAGACAGACAGTCAGTCAAGACAGACAGACAGTCAGTCAAGACAGACAGACAGTCAGTTAAGACAGACAGACAGTCAGTCAAGACAGACAGACAGTCAGTCAAGACAGACAAACAGTCAGTCAAGACAGACAGACAGTCAGTCAAGACAGACAGACAGTCAATCAAGACAGACAGACAGTCAGTCAAGACAGACAGACAGTCATTCAAGACAGACAGACAGTCAGTCAGTCAAGACAAACAGACAGATAGACAGTCAAGACAAGCAGACAGACAGTCAGTCAAGACAGACAGACAGACAGACAGTCAGTCAAGACACACTGACAGACAGTCAGTCAAGACAGACAGACAGTCAGTCAAGACAGACAGACAGACAGTCAGTCAAGACAAACAGACAGAGAGACAGTCAAGACAAACAGACAGACAGTCAGTCCAGACAGACAGACAGACAGACAGTCAGTCAAGACACACTGACAGACAGTCAGTCAAGACAGACAGACAGTCAGTCAAGACAGACAGACAGTCAGTCAAGACAGACAGACAGTCAGTCAAGACCGACAGACAGTCAGTCAAGACAGACAGACAGTCAGTCAAGACAGACAGACAGTCAGTCAAGACAGACAGACAGTCAGTCAAGACAGACAGACAGACAGATAGTCAGACAGACAGACAGACAGTCAGTCAAGACAGTCAGTCAAGACAAACAGAGAGTCAGTCAATACAGACAGACAGTCAGTCAATACAGACAGACAGTCAGTCAAGACTAACAGACAGTCAGTCAAGACAGACAGACAGTCAGTCAAGACAGACAGACAGTCAGTCAAGACAGACACACAGTCAGTCAAGACAGACAGACAGTCAGTCAAGACAGACAGACAGTTAGTCAAGACAGACACACAGTCAGTCAAGACAGACAGACAGTCAGTCAAGACAGACAGACAGAAAGACAGTCAAGACAGACAGACGGACAGACAAAAGTCAGTCAAAACAGAGAGGCAGACAGTCAGTCAAGACACATACAGAGAGACAGTCAGCCAAGACAGACAGACAGACAGTCAGTCAAGACAGACAGACAGACAGTCAGTCAAGACAGACAGACAGTCAGTCAAGACAGACAGACAGTCAGTCAAGACAGACAGACAGTCAGTCAAGACAGACAGACAGTCAGTCAAGACAGACAGAAAGAGAGTCAAGACAGACAGACGGACAGACAGACAGTCATGACAGACAGACGGACAGACAGACAGTCAAGACAGACAGACAGACAGACAGAAAGACAGACAGTCAGTCAAGACAGACAGGCAGACAGTCAGTCAAGACACAGACAAAGAGACAGTCAGTCAAGACAGACAGACAGACAGTCAGTCAAGACAGACAGACAGACAGTCAGTCAAGACAGACAGACAGACAGTCAGTCAAGGCAGACAGACAGACAGTCAGTCAAGACAGACAGACAGACAGTCAGTCAAGACAGACAGACAGTCAGTCAAGCCAGACAGACAGTCAGTCAAGACAGACAGACAGTCAGTCAAGACAGACAGACAGACAGTCAGTCGAGACACACAGACAGATAGACAGTAGGTCAAGACAGATAGACAGACAGACAGACAGACATTCAGTCAAGATAGATCGACAGACAGTCAGTCAAGACAGACAGACAGACAGTCAGTCAAGACACACAGACAGATAGACAGTCAGTCAAGACAGACAGACAGACAGACAGACAGACAGACATTCAGTCAAGACAGATAGACAGACATTCAGTCAAGACAGATAAACAGACAGTCAGTCAAGACAGACAGACAGACTGTCAGTCAAGACACACTGACAGACAGTCAGTCAAGACAGACAGTCAGTCAAGACAAACAGACAAATAGACAATCAGTCAAGAAGACAGACAGACAGATAGTCAGACAGACAAACAGACAGACAGTCAGTCAAGACTGTCAGTCAAGACAGACAGACAGTCAGTCAAGACAGACAGGCAGTCAGTCAAGACAGACAGACAGTCAGTCAAGACACAGACAGACAGATAGTCAGTGAAGACAGACAGACAGTCAGTCAAGACAGACAGAGAGTCAGTCAAGACCGACAGACAGTCAGTCAAGACAGACAGACAGTCAGTCAAGACAGACAGACAGTCAGTCAAGACAGACAGACAGTCAGTCAAGACAAACAGACAGTCAGTCAAGACAGACAGACAGTCAGTCAAGACAGACAGACAGAAAGACAGTCAGTCAAGACACACAGACAGATAGACAGTCATTCAAGGACAGACAGACAGGCTGATAGTCAGTCAAGACAGAGAGACAGACAGTCAGTCAAGACAGACAGACAGACAGTCAGTCAAGACACACTGACAGACAGTCAGTCAAGACAGACAGACAGACAGTCAGTCAAGACAAACAGGCAGATAGACAGTCAGTCAAGAAGACAGACAGACAGATAGTCAGACAGACAGACAGACAGTCAGTCAAGACTGTCAGTCAAGACAGACAGACAGTCAGTCAAGACAGACAGGCAGTCAGTCAAGACAGACAGACAGTCAGTCAAGATAGACAGACAGACAGTCAGTCAAGATAGACAGACAGACAGTCAGTCAAGACACAGACAGACAGTCAGTCAAGACAGACGGACAGTCAGTCAAGACAGACAGACAGTCAGTCAAGACAGACAGACAGTCAGTCAAGACAGACAGACAGTCAGTCAAGACAGACAGACAGTCAGTCAAGACAGACAGACAGTCAGTCAAGACAGACAGACAGTCAATCAAGACAGACAGACAGTCAGTCAAGACAGACAGACAGTCAGTCAAGACAGACAGACAGTCAGTCAAGACAGACAGACAGTCAGTCAGTCAAGACAAACAGACAGATAGACAGTCAAGACAAACAGACAGACAGTCAGTCAAGACAGACAGACAGACAGACAGTCAGTCAAGACACACTGACAGACAGTCAGTCAAGACAGACAGACAGTCAGTCAAGACAGACAGACAGTCAGTCAAGACAGACAGACAGTCAGTCAAGACAGACAGACAGACAGTCAGTCAAGACAAACAGACAGATAGACAGTCAAGACAAACAGACAGACAGTCAGTCAAGACAGACAGACAGACAGACAGTCAGTCAAGACAGATAGACAGTCAGTCAAGACAGACAGACAGTCAGTCAAGACAAACAGACAGTCAGTCAAGACAGACAGTCAGTCAAGACAAATATACAGTCAGTCAAGACAGACAAACAGTCAGTCAAGACAGACAGACAGTCAGTCAGTCAAGACAAACAGACAGATAGACAGTCAAGACAAACAGACAGACAGTCAGTCAAGACAGACAGACAGACAGTCAGTCAAGACAAACAGACAGATAGACAGTCAAGACAAACAGACAGACAGTCAGTCAAGACAGACAGACAGACAGACAGTCAGTCAAGACACACTGACAGACAGTCAGTCAAGACAGACAGACAGTCAGTCAAGACAGACAGACAGTCAGTCAAGACATACAGACAGTCAGTCAAGACAGACAGACAGAAAGACAGTCAGTCAAGACACACAGACAGATAGACAGTCAGTCAAGGACAGACAGACAGGCAGATAGTCAGTCAAGACAGAGAGACAGACAGTCAGTCAAGACAGAGAGACAGACAGTCAGTCAAGACAGACAGACAGACAGTCAGTCAAGACACACTGACAGACAGTCAGTCAAGACAGACAGACAGACAGTCAGTCAAAACAAACAGGCAGATAGACAGTCAGTCAAGAAGACAGACAGACAGATAGTCAGACAGACAGACAGACAGTCAGTCAAGACTGTCAGTCAAGACAGACAGACAGTCAGTCAAGACAGACAGGCAGTCAGTCAAGACAGACAGACAGTCAGTCAAGATAGACAGACAGACAGTCAGTCAAGATAGACAGACAGACAGTCAGTCAAGACACAGACAGACAGTCAGTCAAGACAGACGGACAGTCAGTCAAGACTGACAGACAGTCAGTCAAGACAGACAGACAGTCAGTCAAGACAGACAGACAGTCAGTCAAGACATACAGACAGTCAGTCAAGACAGACAGACAGAAAGACAGTCAGTCAAGACACACAGACAGATAGACAGTCAGTCAAGGACAGACAGACAGGCAGATAGTCAGTCAAGACAGAGAGACAGACAGTCAGTCAAGACAGAGAGACAGACAGTCAGTCAAGACAGACAGACAGACAGTCAGTCAAGACACACTTACAGACAGTCAGTCAAGACAGACAGACAGACAGTCAGTCAAAACAAACAGGCAGATAGACAGTCAGTCAAGAAGACAGACAGACAGATAGTCAGACAGACAGACAGACAGTCAGTCAAGACTGTCAGTCAAGACAGACAGACAGTCAGTCAAGACAGACAGGCAGTCAGTCAAGACAGACAGACAGTCAGTCAAGATAGACAGACAGACAGTCAGTCAAGATAGACAGACAGACAGTCAGTCAAGACACAGACAGACAGTCAGTCAAGACAGACGGACAGTCAGTCAAGACTGACAGACAGTCAGTCAAGACAGACAGACAGTCAGTCAAGACAGACAGACAGTCAGTCAAGACAGACAGACAGTCAGTCAAGACAGACAGTCGGTCAAGACAGACAGACAGTCAGTCAAGACAGACAGACAGTCAGTCAAGACAGACAGACAGTCAGTCAAGACAGACAGACAGTCAGTCAAGACAGACAGACGGACAGACAGACAGTCAAGACAGACAGACAGACAGACAGTCATGACAGACAGACAGACAGGTAGTCAGTCAAGACAGACAGACAGACATATAGTCAGTCAAGACAGACAGACAGACAGTCAGTCAAGACAGACAGACAGACAGACAGACAGACAGATAGACAGATAGACAGATAGACAGTCAGTCAAGACACACCTACAGATAGACAGTCAGTCAAGACAGAGAGACAGGCAGATAGTCAGTCAAGACAGACAGACAGACAGACAGTCAGTCAAGACAGACAGACGAACAGACAGACAGTCAAGACAGACAGACAGACAGACAGACAGACAGACAGACAGACAGACAGACAGACAGACAGACAGACAGACAGATAGACAGTCAGTAAAGACACACCTACAGATAGACAGTCAGTCAAGACAGACAGACAGGCAGATAGTCAGTCAAGACAGACAGACAGACAGTCAGTCAAGACAGACAGACAGACAGTCAGTCAAGACAGACAGACAGACAGTCAGTCAAGACAGACAGACAGACAGTCAGTCAAGACTGACAGACAGATAGACAGTCAGTCAAGACAGTCAGTCAAGACAGTCAGTCAAGACAGACTGACAGTCAGTCAGTCAAGACAGACAGACAGACAGATAGTCAGTCAAGACAGACAGACAGACACCCAGACAGACATTCAGTCAAGATAGAGAGACAGACAGTCAGTCAAGACACTCAGACAGTCAGTCAAGACAGACAGACAGTCAGTCAAGACAGACAGACAGTCAGTCAAGACAGACAGACAGTCAGTCAAGAAAGGCAGACAATCAGTCAAGACAGACAGACAGTCAGTCAAGACAGACAGACAGTCAGTCAAGACAGACAGACGGACAGACAGAAGGTCAAGACAGACAGACAGACAGTCAGTCAGTCATCCTACAGATAGACAGTCAGTCAAGACAGACAGACAGGCAGATAGTCAGTCAAGACAGACAGACAGGCAGATAGTCAGTCAAGACAGACAGACAGACAGTCAGTCAAGACAGACAGACAGACAGTTAGTCAGTTAAGACAGACAGACAGTTAGTCAAGACAGACAGACAGTTAGTCAAGACAGACAGACGAACAGACAGACAGTCAAGACAGACAGACAGACACCCAGACAGACATTCAGTCAAGACAGACAGACAGACAGTCAGTCAAGACACACAGTCAGATAGACAGTCAGTCAAGACAGACAGACAGTCAGTCAAGACAGACAGACAGTCAGTCAAGACAGATATACAGTAGTCAAGACAGACAAACAGTCAGTCAAGACAGACAGACAATCAGTTAAGACAGACAGACGGACAGACAGACAGTCAGTCAAGACACACAGACAGATAGACAGTCAGTCAAGACAGACAGACAGTCAGATAGTCAGTCAAGACAGACAGACAGACAGTCAGTCAAGACAGACAGACAGTCAGTCAAGACAGACAGACAGTCAGTCAAGACAGACAGACAGACAGTCAGTCAAGACAAACAGACAGATAGACAGTCAAGACAGACAGCAAACAGTCAGTCAAGACACACAGACAGATAGACAGTCAGTCAAGACAGACAGACAGTCATTCAAGACAGAAAGACAGTCAGTCAAGACAGATATACAGTCAGTCAAGACAGACAAACAGTCAGTCAGACAGAGAGACAGTAGGTCAAGACAGACAGATAGTCAGTCAAGACAGACAGACAGTCTGTCAAGACAGACAGACAGTCAGTCAAGACAGACAGACAGTCAGTCAAGACAGACAGACAGTCAAGACAGACAGACAGACAGTCAGTCGAGACACACAGATAGATAGACAGTAGGTCAAGACAGACAGACAGACAGACAGACAGACATTCAGTCAAGATAGATCGACAGACAGTCAGTCAGTCAAGACAGTCAGTCAAGACAGACATTCAGTCAAGACAGACAGACAGTCAGTCAAGACAGACAGACGGACAGACAGACAGTCAAGACAGACAGACAGACAGTCCGTCGAGACACACAGACAGATAGACAGTAGGTCAAGACAGACAGACAGACATACATTCAGTCAAGATAGATCGACAGACAGTCAGTCAAGACAGACAGACAGACAGTCAGTCAAGACACACAGACAGACATATAGTCAGTCAAGACAGACAGACAGACAGACATTCAGTCAAGACAGAAAGACAGAAAGTCAGTCAAGACAGTCAGTCAAGACAGACAGACAGTCAGTCAAGACAGACAGACAGTCAGTCAAGACAGACAGACAGTCAGTCAAGACAGACAGACAGTCAGTCAAGACAGACAGACAGTCAGTCAAGACAGACAGAAAGTCATTCAAGACAGACAGACAGTCAGTCAAGACAGACAGACAGTCAGTCAAGACAGACAGACAGTCAGTCAAGAAAGGCAGACAATCAGTCAAGACAGACAGACAGTCAGTCAAGACAGACAGACAGTCAGTCAAGACAGACAGACGGACAGACAGAAGGTCAAGACAGACAGACAGACAGTCAGTCAGTCATCCTACAGATAGACAGTCAGTCAAGACAGACAGACAGGCAGATAGTCAGTCAAGACAGACAGACAGGCAGATAGTCAGTCAAGACAGACAGACAGACAGTCAGTCAAGACAGACAGACAGACAGTTAGTCAGTTAAGACAGACAGACAGTTAGTCAAGACAGACAGACAGTTAGTCAAGACAGACAGACGAACAGACAGACAGTCAAGACAGACAGACAGACACCCAGACAGACATTCAGTCAAGACAGACAGACAGACAGTCAGTCAAGACACACAGTCAGATAGACAGTCAGTCAAGACAGACAGACAGTCAGTCAAGACAGACAGACAGTCAGTCAAGACAGATATACAGTAGTCAAGACAGACAAACAGTCAGTCAAGACAGACAGACAATCAGTTAAGACAGACAGACGGACAGACAGACAGTCAGTCAAGACACACAGACAGATAGACAGTCAGTCAAGACAGACAGACAGTCAGATAGTCAGTCAAGACAGACAGACAGACAGTCAGTCAAGACAGACAGACAGTCAGTCAAGACAGACAGACAGTCAGTCAAGACAGACAGACAGACAGTCAGTCAAGACAAACAGACAGATAGACAGTCAAGACAGACAGCAAACAGTCAGTCAAGACACACAGACAGATAGACAGTCAGTCAAGACAGACAGACAGTCATTCAAGACAGAAAGACAGTCAGTCAAGACAGATATACAGTCAGTCAAGACAGACAAACAGTCAGTCAGACAGAGAGACAGTCAGTCAAGACAGACAGATAGTCAGTCAAGACAGACAGACAGTCTGTCAAGACAGACAGACAGTCAGTCAAGACAGACAGACAGTCAGTCAAGACAGACAGACAGTCAGTCAAGACAGACAGACAGTCAAGACAGACAGACAGACAGTCAGTCGAGACACACAGATAGATAGACAGTAGGTCAAGACAGACAGACAGACAGACAGACAGACATTCAGTCAAGATAGATCGACAGACAGTCAGTCAGTCAAGACAGTCAGTCAAGACAGACATTCAGTCAAGACAGACAGACAGTCAGTCAAGACAGACAGACGGACAGACAGACAGTCAAGACAGACAGACAGACAGTCCGTCGAGACACACAGACAGATAGACAGTAGGTCAAGACAGACAGACAGACATACATTCAGTCAAGATAGATCGACAGACAGTCAGTCAAGACAGACAGACAGACAGTCAGTCAAGACACACAGACAGACATATAGTCAGTCAAGACAGACAGACAGACAGACATTCAGTCAAGACAGAAAGACAGAAAGTCAGTCAAGACAGTCAGTCAAGACAGACAGACAGTCAGTCAAGACAGACAGACAGTCAGTCAAGACAGACAGACAGTCAGTCAAGACAGACAGACAGTCAGTCAAGACAGACAGACAGTCAGTCAAGACAGACAGAAAGTCATTCAAGACAGACAGACAGTCAGTCAAGACAGACAGACAGTCAGTCAAGACAGACAGACAGTCAGTAAAGACAGACAGACAGTCAGTCAAGACAGACAGAGAGTCAGTCAAGACAGACAGACAGTCAGTCAAGACAGACGGACAGTCGGTCAAGACAGACAGACAGTCAGTCAAGACAGACAGACAGTCAGTCAAGACAGACAGACAGTCAAGACAAACAGACAGATAGACAATCAGTCAAGAAGACAGACAGACAGATAGTCAGACAGACAGACAGACAGACAGTCAGTCAAGACTGTCAGTCAAGACAGACAGACAGTCAGTCAAGACAGACAGGCAGTCAGTCAAGACAGACAGACAGTCAGTCAAGACACAGACAGACAGATAGTCAGTGAAGACAGACAGACAGTCAGTCAAGACAGACAGAGAGTCAGTCAAGACAGACAGACAGTCAGTCAAGACAGACAGACAGTCAGTCAAGACAGACAGACAGTCAGTCAAGACAGACAGACAGTCAGTCAAGACAGACAGACAGTCAGTCAAGACAGACAGACAGTCAGTCAAGACAGACAGACAGTCAGTCAAGACAGACAGACAGAAAGACAGTCAGTCAAGACACACAGACAGATAGACAGACATTCAAGGACAGACAGACAGGCAGATAGTCAGTCAAGACAGAGAGACAGACAGTCAGTCAAGACAGACAGACAGACAGTCAGTCAAGACACACTGACAGACAGTCAGTCAAGACAGACAGACAGACAGTCAGTCAAGACAAACAGGCAGATAGACAGTCAGTCAAGAAGACAGACAGACAGATAGTCAGACAGACAGACAGACAGTCAGTCAAGACTGTCAGTCAAGACAGACAGACAGTCAGTCAAGACAGACAGGCAGTCAGTCAAGACAGACAGACAGTCAGTCAAGATAGACAGACAGACAGTCAGTCAAGATAGACAGACAGACAGTCAGTCAAGACACAGACAGACAGTCAGTCAAGACAGACGGACAGTCAGTCAAGACAGACAGACAGTCAGTCAAGACAGACAGACAGTCAGTCAAGACAGACAGACAGTCAGTCAAGACAGACAGACAGTCAGTCAAGACAGACAGACAGTCAGTCAAGACAGACAGACAGTCAATCAAGACAGACAGACAGTCAGTCAAGACAGACAGACAGTCAGTCAAGACAGACAGACAGTCAGTCAAGACAGACAGACAGTCAGTCAGTCAAGACAAACAGACAGATAGACAGTCAAGACAAACAGACAGACAGTCAGTCAAGACAGACAGACAGACAGACAGTCAGTCAAGACACACTGACAGACAGTCAGTCAAGACAGACAGACAGTCAGTCAAGACAGACAGACAGTCAGTC
>JAUPMV010000103.1:70000-72500 GCA_030848855.1 Branchinecta sandiegonensis
GACAGTCAGTCAAGACAGACAGACAGTCAGTCAAGACAGACAGACGGACAGACAGACAGATAGATAGTAAGTCAAGACAGACATACAGTCAGTCAAGACAGACAAACAGTCAGTCAAGACAGACAGACAGTCAGTCAAGACAGACAGACAGTCAGTCAAGACAGACAGACAGTCAGTCAAGACAGACAGACAGTCAGTCAAGACAGACAGACAGTCAGTCAAGACAGACAGACAGTCAGTCAAGACAGACAGACAGTCAGTCAAGACAGACAGACAGTCAGTCAAGACAGACAGACAGTCAGTCAAGACAGACAGACAGTCAGTCAAGACAGACAGACAGTCAGTCAAGACAGACAGACAGTCAGTCAAGACAGACAGACGGACAGACAGACAGACAGACAGACAGTCAGTCAAGACAGACAGACAGACAGTCAGTCAAGGCAGTCAGACAGACGGTCAGTCAAGACAGACAGACAGACATTCAGTCAAGACAGACAGACAGACAGTAAGTCAAGTAAGTCAAGTAAGTCAAGTAAGTTAAGTCAAGACGAACAGACAGACAGTCAAGACAGACAGACAGACAGACAGACAGACAGACAGACAGACAGACAGACAGACAGACAGACAGACAGACAGACAGATAGACAGTCAGTCAAGACACACCTACAGATAGACAGTCAGTCAAGACAGACAGACAGGCATATAGTCAGTCAAGACAGACAGACAGACAGTCAGTCAAGACAGACAGACAGACAGTCAGTCAAGACAGACAGACAGACAGTCAGTCAAGACAGACAGACAGACAGTCAGTCAAGACAGACAGACAGACAGTCAGTCAAGACAGACAGACAGACAGACAGTCAGTCGAGACAGACAGACAGACAGTCAGTCAAGACAGACAGACAGACAGTCACTCGAGACACACAGACAGATAGACAGTCAGTCAAGACAGACAGACATTCAGTCAAGACAGACTGACAGACAGACAGACAGACAGACAGACAGACAGACAGACAGACAGACAGACAGACAGACAGACAGACAGACAGAAAGACAGACAGATAGACAGTCAGTCAAGACACATCTACAGATAGACAGTCAGTCAAGACAGAGAGACAGGCAGATAGTCAGTCAAGACAGACAGACAGACAGACAGTCAGTCGAGACAGACAGACAGACAGTCAGTCAAGACAGACAGACAGACAGACAGTCAGTCAAGACAGACAGACAGTTAGTCAAGACAGACAGACAGTCAGTCAAGACAGACAGACGAACAGACAGACAGTCAAGACAGACAGACAGACAGACAGACAGACAGACAGACAGACAGACAGACAGACAGATAGACAGTCAGTCAAGACACACCTACAGATAGACAGTCAGTCAAGACAGACAGACAGGCAGATAGTCAGTCAAGACAGACAGACAGACAGTCAGTCAAGACAGACAGACAGACAGTCAGTCAAGACAGACAGACAGGCAGTCAGTCAAGACAGACAGACAGACAGTCACTCAAGACCGACAGACAGATAGACAGTCAGTCAAGACAGTCAGTCAAGACAGACTGACAGGCAGATAGTCAGTCAAGACAGACAGACAGACAACCAGACAGACATTCAGTCAAGATAGAGAGACAGACAGTCAGTCAAGACACTCAGACAGTCAGTCAAGACAGACAGACAGTCAGTCAAGACAGACAGACAGTCAGTCAAGACAAACAGACAGTCAGTCAAGAAAGGCAGACAATCAGTCAAGACAGACAGACAGTCAGTCAAGACAGACAGACAGTCAGTCAAGACAGACAGACGGACAGACAGACAGTCAAGACAGACAGACAGACAGTCAGTCAGTCATCCTACAGATAGACAGTCAGTCAAGACAGACAGACAGGCAGATAGTCAGTCAAGACAGACAGACAGGCAGATAGTCAGTCAAGACAGACAGACAGACAGTCAGTCAAGACAGACAGACAGACAGTTAGTCAGTTAAGACAGACAGACAGTTAGTCAAGACAGACAGAAAGTCAGTCAAGACAGACAGACGAACAGACAGACAGTCAAGACAGACAGACAGACAGACAGACAGTCAAGACAGACAGACAGACAGACCGATAGACAGTCAGTCAAGACACACCAGGCAGATAGTCAGTCAGTCATGACAGACAGACAGGAAGATAGTCAGTCAAGACAGACAGACAGACAGTCAGTCAAGACAGACAGACAGACAGTCAGTCAAGACAGACAGACAGACAGACAGTCAGTCAAGACAGACAGACAGTTAGTCAAGACAGACAGACAGTCAGTCAAGACAGACAGACGAACAGACAGACAGTCAAGACAGACAGACAGACAGACAGACAGACAGACAGACAGACAGATAGACAGTCAGTCAAGACACACCTACAGATAGACAGTCAGTCAAGACAGACAGACAGGCAGATAGTCAGTCAAGACAGACAGACAGGCAGATAGTCAGTCAAGACAGACAGACAGGCAGATAG
>JAUPMV010000103.1:77500-80000 GCA_030848855.1 Branchinecta sandiegonensis
AGACAGTCAGTCAAGACAGACAGACAGGCAGATAGTCAGTCAAGACAGACAGACAGGCAGATAGTCAGTCAAGACAGACAGACAGACAGTCAGTCAAGACAGACAGACAGACAGTTAGTCAGTTAAGACAGACAGACAGTTAGTCAAGACAGACAGACAGTCAGTCAAGACAGACAGACGAACAGACAGACAGTCAAGACAGACAGACAGACAGACAGACAGTCAAGACAGACAGACAGACAGACAGATAGACAGTCAGTCAAGACACACCAGACAGATAGTCAGTCAGTCAAGGCAGACAGACAGGCAGATAGTCAGTCAAGACAGACAGACAGACAGTCAGTCAAGACAGACAGACAGAAAGTCAGTCAAGACAGACAGACAGACAGTCAGTCAAGACAGACAGACAGACAGTCAGTCAAGACAGACAGACAGACAGACAGACAGTTAGTCAAGACAGACAGACAGTCAGTCAAGACAGACAGACGAACAGACAGACAGTCAAGACAGACAGTCAAGACAGACAGACAGACAGACAGATAGACAGTCAGTCAAGACACACCTACAGATAGACAGTCAGTCAAGACAGACAGACAGGCAGATAGTCAGTCAGGACAGACAGACAGGCAGATAGTCAGTCAAGACAGACAGACAGACAGTCAGTCAAGACACAGACAGAGAGACAGTCAGTCAAGACAGACAGACAGATAGACAGAAATTCAGTCAAGACAGACAGACAGACAGTCAGTCAAGACAGACAGACAGATAGTCAGTCAAGACAGACAGACAGACAGTCAGTCAAGACAGACAGACAGACAGTCAGTCAAGACAGACAGACAGTCAGTCAAGACAGACAGACGAACAGACAGACAGTCAAGACAGACAGACAGACAGACAGACAGACAGACAGACAGACAGATAGACAGTCAGTCAAGACACACCTACAGATAGACAGTCAGTCAAGACAGACAGACAGGCAGATAGTCAGTCAAGACAGACAGACAGACAGTCAGTCAAGACAGACAGACAGACAGTCAGTCAAGACAGACAGACAGGCAGTCAGTCAAGACAGACAGACAGACAGTCACTCAAGACTGACAGACAGATAGACAGTCAGTCAAGACAGTCAGTCAAGACAGACTGACAGGCAGATAGTCAGTCAAGACAGACAGACAGACAACCAGACAGACATTCAGTCAAGATAGAGAGACAGACAGTCAGTCAAGACACTCAGACAGTCAGTCAAGACAGACAGACAGTCAGTCAAGACAGACAGACAGTCAGTCAAGACAAACAGACAGTCAGTCAAGAAAGGCAGACAATCAGTCAAGACAGACAGACAGTCAGTCAAGACAGACAGACAGTCAGTCAAGACAGACAGACGGACAGACAGACAGTCAAGACAGACAGACAGACAGTCAGTCAGTCATCCTACAGATAGACAGTCAGTCAAGACAGACAGACAGGCAGATAGTCAGTCAAGACAGACAGACAGGCAGATAGTCAGTCAAGACAGACAGACAGACAGTCAGTCAAGACAGACAGACAGACAGTTAGTCAGTTAAGACAGACAGACAGTTAGTCAAGACAGACAGAAAGTCAGTCAAGACAGACAGACGAACAGACAGACAGTCAAGACAGACAGACAGACAGACAGACAGTCAAGACAGACAGACAGACAGACCGATAGACAGTCAGTCAAGACACACCAGGCAGATAGTCAGTCAGTCATGACAGACAGACAGGAAGATAGTCAGTCAAGACAGACAGACAGACAGTCAGTCAAGACAGACAGACAGACAGTCAGTCAAGACAGACAGACAGACAGTCAGTCAAGACAGACAGACAGACAGACAGTCAGTCAAGACAGACAGACAGATAGTCAAGACAGACAGACAGTCAGTCAAGACAGACAGACGAACAGACAGACAGTCAAGACAGACAGACAGACAGACAGACAGACAGACAGACAGACAGACAGACAGACAGACAGACAGATAGACAGTCAGTCAAGACACACCTACAGATAGACAGTCAGTCAAGACAGACAGACAGGCAGATAGTCAGTCAAGACAGACAGACAGGCAGATAGTCAGTCAAGACAGACAGACAGGCAGATAGTCAGTCAAGACAGACAGACAGGCAGATAGTCAGTCAAGACAGACAGACAGACAGTCAGTCAAGACACAGACAGAGAGACAGTCAGACAGATAGACAGAAATTCAGTCAAGACAGACAGACAGACAGTCAGTCAAGACAGACAGACAGACAGTCAGTCAAGACAGACAGACAGATAGTCAGTAAAGACAGACCGACAGACACCCAGACAGACATTCAGTCAAGACAGACAGACAGACAGTCAGTCAAGACACACAGTCAGATAGACAGTAAGTCAAGACAGACATACAGTCAGTCAAGACAGACAAACAGTCAGTCAAGACAGACAGACAGTCAGTCAAGACAGACAGACAGTCAGTCAAGACAGACAGACAGTCAGTCA
>JAUPMV010000103.1:85000-153117 GCA_030848855.1 Branchinecta sandiegonensis
GTCAGTCAAGACAGACAGACAGGCAGATAGTCAGTCAGGACAGACAGACAGGCAGATAGTCAGTCAAGACAGACAGACAGACAGTCAGTCAAGACACAGACAGAGAGACAGTCAGTCAAGACAGACAGACAGATAGACAGAAATTCAGTCAAGACAGACAGACAGACAGTCAGTCAAGACAGACAGACAGATAGTCAGTCAAGACAGACAGACAGACAGTCAGTCAAGACAGACAGACAGACAGTCAGTCAAGACAGTCAGTCAAGACAGACTGACAGACAGACAGTCAGTCAAGACACTCCTACAGATAGACAGTCAGTCAAGACAGACAGACAGGCAGTCAGTCTAGACAGACAGACAGACAGTCACTCAAGACCGACAGACAGATAGACAGTCAGTCAAGACAGTCAGTCAAGACAGACTGACAGACAGACAGTCAGTCAGTCAAGACAGACAGACAGACAGATAGTCAGTCAAGACAGACAGATAGACACCCAGACAGACATTCAGTCAAGATAGAGAGACAGACAGTCAGTCAAGACACTCAGACAGTCAGTCAAGACAGACAGACAGTCAGTCAAGGCAGACAGACAGTCAGTCAAGACAGACAGACAGACAGTCAGTCAAGACAGACAGACAGATAGACAGTCAGTCAAGACAGTCCGTCAAGACAGACAGATAGACAGATAGACAGTCAGTCAAGACACACCTACAGATAGACAGTCAGTCAAGACAGACAGACAGGCAGATAGTCAGTCAAGACAGACAGTCAGTCAAGACAGACAGACAGACAGTCAAGGCAGACAGACAGTCAGTCAAGACAGACAGACAGACAGTCAGTCAAGACAGACAGACAGACAGACAGACAGACAGACAGACAGACAGACAGACAGATAGACAGATAGACAGTCAGTCAAGACACACCTACAGATAGACAGTCAGTCAAGACAGACAGACAGGCAGATAGTCAGTCAAGACAGACAGTCAGTCAAGACAGACAGACAGACAGTCAGTCAAGACAGACAGACAGACAGTCAGTCAAGACAGACAGACAGATAGACAGTCAGTCAAGACAGTCCGTCAAGACAGACTAACAGACAGACAGTCAGTCAGTCAAGACAGACAGACAGACAGATAGTCAGTCAAGACAGACAGACAGACACCCAGACAGACATTCAGTCAAGATAGAGAGACAGACAGTCAGTCAAATACACACAGACAGTCAGTCTAGACAGACAGACAGTCAGTCAAGACAGACAGACAGTCAGTCTAGAAAGGCAGACAATCAGTCAAGACAGACAGACAGTCAGTCAAGACAGACAGACAGTCAGTCAAGACAGACAGACGGACAGACAGACAGTCAAGACAGACAGACAGACAGTCAGTCAAGACAGACAGACAGACAGTCACTCGAGACACACAGACAGATAGACAGTCAGTCAAGAAAGACAGACATTCAGTCAAGACAGACTGACAGAAAGTCAGTCAAGACAGACAAACAGACAAGACAGACAGACAGACAGACAGACAGACAGACAGACAGACAGACAGACAGACAGACAGACAGATAGACAGACAGACAGACAGACAGATAGACAGTCAGTCAAGACACTCCTACAGATAGACAGTCAGTCAAGACAGACAGACAGGCAGATAGTCAGTCAAGACAGACAGACAGGCAGATAGTCAGTCAAGACAGACAGACAGACAGTCAGTCAAGACAGACAGACAGACAGTTAGTCAGTTAAGACAGTTAGTCAAGACAGACAGACAGTCAGTCAAGACAGACAGACGAACAGACAGACAGTCAAGACAGACAGACAGACAGACAGACAGTCAAGACAGACAGACAGACAGACAGATAGACAGTCAGTCAAGACACACCAGACAGATAGTCAGTCAGTCAAGGCAGACAGACAGGCAGATAGTCAGTCAAGACAGACAGACAGACAGTCAGTCAAGGCAGACAGACAGACAGTCAGTCAAGACAGACAGACAGACAGTCAGTCAAGACAGACAGACAGACAGTCAGTCAAGACAGACAGACAGACAGTCAGTCAAGACAGACAGACAGACAGTTAGTCAAGACAGACAGACAGTCAGTCAAGACAGACAGACGAACAGACAGACAGACAGATAGACAGTCAGTCAAGACACACCTACAGATAGACAGTCAGTCACGACAGACAGACAGGCAGATAGTCAGTCAGGACAGACAGACAGGCAGATAGTCAGTCAAGACAGACAGACAGACAGTCAGTCAAGACACAGACAGAGAGACAGTCAGTCAAGACAGACAGACAGATAGACAGAAATTCAGTCAAGACAGACAGACAGACAGTCAGTCAAGACAGACAGACAGATAGTCAGTCAAGACAGACCGACAGACACCCAGATAGACATTCAGTCAAGACAGACAGACAGACAGTCAGTCAAGACACACAGTCAGATAGACAGTCAGTTAAGACAGACAGACAGTCAGTCAAGACAGACAGACAGTCAGTCAAGACAGACATACAGTAGTCAAGACACACTGACAGACAGTCAGTCAAGACAGACAGACAGACAGTCAGTCAAGACAAACAGACAGATAGACAGTCAAGACAAACAGACAGACAGTCAGTCAAGACACACAGACAGATAGACAGTAAGTCAAGACAGACATACAGTCAGTCAAGACAGACAAACAGTCAGTCAAGACAGACAGACAGTCAGTCAAGACAGACAGACAGTCAGTCAAGACAGACAGACAATCAGTCAAGACAGACAGACAGTCAGTCAAGACAGACAGACAGTCAGTCAAGACAGACAGACAGTCAGTCAAGACAGACAGACAGTCAGTCAAGACAGACAGACAGTCAGTCAAAACAGACAGACAGTCAGTCAAGACAGACAGACGGACAGACAGACATTCAGTCAAGATAGAGAGACAGACAGTCAGTCAAGACACACAGACAGATAGACAGTCAGTCAAGACTGACAGACAGACAGTCAAGACAGATAGACAGACAGTCAGTCAAGACAGACAAACAGACAGTCAGTCAAGACAGACAGACAGACAGATAGTCAGTCAAGACAGACAAACAGACAGTCAGTCAAGACAGACAGACAGACAGACAGTCAAGACACACTGACAGACAGTCAGTCAAGACAGAAAGACAGACAGTCAGTCAAGACAGACAAATAGACAGTCAGTCAAGACAGACAGTCAGTCAAGACAGAGAGACAGACAGTCAGTCAAGACAGACAGACAGACAGACAGATAGTCAGTCAAGACAGACAGACAGACAGTCAGTCAAGACACAGACAGAGAGACAGTCAGTCAAGACAGACAGACAGATAGACAGACAGACAGACATTCAGTCAAGACAGACAAACAGACAGTCAGTCAAGACAGAGAGACAGACAGTCAGTCAAGACAGACAGACAGACAGTCAGTCAAGACAGACAGACAGACAGTCAGTCAAGACAGACAGACAGACAGTCAGTCAAGACAGACAGGCAGACAGATAGTCAGTCAAGACAGACAGACAGACACCCACACAGACATTCAGTCAAAACAGACAGACAGACAGTCAGTCAAGACACACAGTCAGATAGACAGTCAGTCAAGACAGACAGACAGTCAGTCAAGACATACAGTAGTCAAGACAGACAAACAGACAGTCAGTCAAGACAGACAGACAGTCTGTCAAGACAGACAGACAGTCAGTTAGTCAAGACAGACAGACAGTCAGTCAAGACAGACAGACGAACAGACAGACAGTCAAGACAGACAGACAGACAGACAGACAGTCAAGACAGACAGACAGACAGACAGATAGACAGTCAGTCAAGACACACCAGACAGATAGTCAGTCAGTCAAGGCAGACAGACAGGCAGATAGTCAGTCAAGACAGACAGACAGACAGTCAGTCAAGGCAGTCAGACAGACAGTCAGTCAAGACAGACAGACAGACAGTCAGTCAAGACAGACAGACAGACAGTCAGTCAAGACAGACAGACAGACAGTCAGTCAAGACAGACAGACAGACAGACAGACAGTTAGTCAAGACAGACAGACAGTCAGTCAAGACAGACAGACGAACAGACAGACAGTCAAGACAGACAGTCAAGACAGACAGACAGACAGACAGACAGACAGATAGACAGTCAGTCAAGACACACCTACAGATAGACAGTCAGTCACGACAGACAGACAGGCAGATAGTCAGTCAGGACAGACAGACAGGCAGATAGTCAGTCAAGACAGACAGACAGACAGTCAGTCAAGACACAGACAGAGAGACAGTCAGTCAAGACAGACAGACAGATAGACAGAAATTCAGTCAAGACAGACAGACAGACAGTCAGTCAAGACAGACAGACAGATAGTCAGTCAAGACAGACCGACAGACACCCAGATAGACATTCAGTCAAGACAGACAGACAGACAGTCAGTCAAGACACACAGTCAGATAGACAGTCAGTTAAGACAGACAGACAGTCAGTCAAGACAGACAGACAGTCAGTCAAGACAGACAGACAGTCAGTCAAGACAGACATACAGTAGTCAAGACACACTGACAGACAGTCAGTCAAGACAGACAGACAGACAGTCAGTCAAGACAAACAGACAGATAGACAGTCAAGACAAACAGACAGACAGTCAGTCAAGACACACAGACAGATAGACAGTAAGTCAAGACAGACATACAGTCAGTCAAGACAGACAAACAGTCAGTCAAGACAGACAGACAGTCAGTCAAGACAGACAGACAGTCAGTCAAGACAGACAGACAATCAGTCAAGACAGACAGACAGTCAGTCAAGACAGACAGACAGTTAGTCAAGACAGACAGACAGTCAGTCAAGACAGACAGACAGTCAGTCAAGACAGACAGACAGTCAGTCAAAACAGACAGACAGATAGATAGTCAAGACAGACAGACAAACAGTTAGTCAAGACACACAGACAGATAGACAGTCAGTCAAGACAGACAGACAGTCAGTCAAGACAGACAGACAGTCAGTCAAGACAGACAGACAGTCAGTCAAGACAGACAGACAGTCAGTCAAGACAGACAGACAATCAGTCAAGACAGACAGACAGTCAGTCAAGACAGACAGACAGTTAGTCAAGACAGACAGACGAACAGACAGACAGTCAAGACAGACAGACAGACAGACAGACAGTCAAGACAGACAGACAGACAGACAGATAGACAGTCAGTCAAGACACACCAGACAGATAGTCAGTCAGTCAAGGCAGACAGACAGGCAGATAGTCAGTCAAGACAGACAGACAGACAGTCAGTCAAGGCAGACAGACAGACAGTCAGTCAAGACAGACAGACAGACAGTCAGTCAAGACAGACAGACAGACAGTCAGTCAAGACAGACAGACAGACAGTCAGTCAAGACAGACAGACAGACAGTTAGTCAAGACAGACAGACAGTCAGTCAAGACAGACAGACGAACAGACAGACAGACAGATAGACAGTCAGTCAAGACACACCTACAGATAGACAGTCAGTCACGACAGACAGACAGGCAGATAGTCAGTCAGGACAGACAGACAGGCAGATAGTCAGTCAAGACAGACAGACAGACAGTCAGTCAAGACACAGACAGAGAGACAGTCAGTCAAGACAGACAGACAGATAGACAGAAATTCAGTCAAGACAGACAGACAGACAGTCAGTCAAGACAGACAGACAGATAGTCAGTCAAGACAGACCGACAGACACCCAGATAGACATTCAGTCAAGACAGACAGACAGACAGTCAGTCAAGACACACAGTCAGATAGACAGTCAGTTAAGACAGACAGACAGTCAGTCAAGACAGACAGACAGTCAGTCAAGACAGACATACAGTAGTCAAGACACACTGACAGACAGTCAGTCAAGACAGACAGACAGACAGTCAGTCAAGACAAACAGACAGATAGACAGTCAAGACAAACAGACAGACAGTCAGTCAAGACACACAGACAGATAGACAGTAAGTCAAGACAGACATACAGTCAGTCAAGACAGACAAACAGTCAGTCAAGACAGACAGACAGTCAGTCAAGACAGACAGACAGTCAGTCAAGACAGACAGACAATCAGTCAAGACAGACAGACAGTCAGTCAAGACAGACAGACAGTCAGTCAAGACAGACAGACAGTCAGTCAAGACAGACAGACAGTCAGTCAAGACAGACAGACAGTCAGTCAAAACAGACAGACAGTCAGTCAAGACAGACAGACGGACAGACAGACATTCAGTCAAGATAGAGAGACAGACAGTCAGTCAAGACACACAGACAGATAGACAGTCAGTCAAGACTGACAGACAGACAGTCAAGACAGATAGACAGACAGTCAGTCAAGACAGACAAACAGACAGTCAGTCAAGACAGACAGACAGACAGATAGTCAGTCAAGACAGACAAACAGACAGTCAGTCAAGACAGACAGACAGACAGACAGTCAAGACACACTGACAGACAGTCAGTCAAGACAGAAAGACAGACAGTCAGTCAAGACAGACAAATAGACAGTCAGTCAAGACAGACAGTCAGTCAAGACAGAGAGACAGACAGTCAGTCAAGACAGACAGACAGACAGACAGATAGTCAGTCAAGACAGACAGACAGACAGTCAGTCAAGACACAGACAGAGAGACAGTCAGTCAAGACAGACAGACAGATAGACAGACAGACAGACATTCAGTCAAGACAGACAAACAGACAGTCAGTCAAGACAGAGAGACAGACAGTCAGTCAAGACAGACAGACAGACAGTCAGTCAAGACAGACAGACAGACAGTCAGTCAAGACAGACAGACAGACAGTCAGTCAAGACAGACAGGCAGACAGATAGTCAGTCAAGACAGACAGACAGACACCCACACAGACATTCAGTCAAAACAGACAGACAGACAGTCAGTCAAGACACACAGTCAGATAGACAGTCAGTCAAGACAGACAGACAGTCAGTCAAGACATACAGTAGTCAAGACAGACAAACAGACAGTCAGTCAAGACAGACAGACAGTCTGTCAAGACAGACAGACAGTCAGTTAGTCAAGACAGACAGACAGTCAGTCAAGACAGACAGACGAACAGACAGACAGTCAAGACAGACAGACAGACAGACAGACAGTCAAGACAGACAGACAGACAGACAGATAGACAGTCAGTCAAGACACACCAGACAGATAGTCAGTCAGTCAAGGCAGACAGACAGGCAGATAGTCAGTCAAGACAGACAGACAGACAGTCAGTCAAGGCAGTCAGACAGACAGTCAGTCAAGACAGACAGACAGACAGTCAGTCAAGACAGACAGACAGACAGTCAGTCAAGACAGACAGACAGACAGTCAGTCAAGACAGACAGACAGACAGACAGACAGTTAGTCAAGACAGACAGACAGTCAGTCAAGACAGACAGACGAACAGACAGACAGTCAAGACAGACAGTCAAGACAGACAGACAGACAGACAGACAGACAGATAGACAGTCAGTCAAGACACACCTACAGATAGACAGTCAGTCACGACAGACAGACAGGCAGATAGTCAGTCAGGACAGACAGACAGGCAGATAGTCAGTCAAGACAGACAGACAGACAGTCAGTCAAGACACAGACAGAGAGACAGTCAGTCAAGACAGACAGACAGATAGACAGAAATTCAGTCAAGACAGACAGACAGACAGTCAGTCAAGACAGACAGACAGATAGTCAGTCAAGACAGACCGACAGACACCCAGATAGACATTCAGTCAAGACAGACAGACAGACAGTCAGTCAAGACACACAGTCAGATAGACAGTCAGTTAAGACAGACAGACAGTCAGTCAAGACAGACAGACAGTCAGTCAAGACAGACATACAGTAGTCAAGACACACTGACAGACAGTCAGTCAAGACAGACAGACAGACAGTCAGTCAAGACAAACAGACAGATAGACAGTCAAGACAAACAGACAGACAGTCAGTCAAGACACACAGACAGATAGACAGTAAGTCAAGACAGACATACAGTCAGTCAAGACAGACAAACAGTCAGTCAAGACAGACAGACAGTCAGTCAAGACAGACAGACAGTCAGTCAAGACAGACAGACAATCAGTCAAGACAGACAGACAGTCAGTCAAGACAGACAGACAGTTAGTCAAGACAGACAGACAGTCAGTCAAGACAGACAGACAGTCAGTCAAGACAGACAGACAGTCAGTCAAAACAGACAGACAGTCAGTCAAGACAGACAGACGGACAGACAGACAGTCAAGACAGACAGACAGACAGACAGTCAAGACAGACAGACAGACAGATAGTCAGTCAAGACAGACAGACAGACAGTCAGTCAAGACAGACTGACAGACAGTCAGTCAAGGCAGACAGACAGACGGTCAGTCAAGACAGACAGACAGACATTCAGTCAAGAGAGACAGACAGACAGTCAGTCAAGACAGAACGACAGACAGATAGTCAGTCAAGACAGACAGACAGACACCCAGACAGACATTCAGTCAAGATAGAGAGACAGACAGTCAGTCAAGACACACAGACAGATAGACAGTCAGTCAAGACTGGCAGACAGACAGTCAAGACAGATAGACAGACAGTCAGTCAAGACAGACAAACAGACAGTCAGTCAAGACAGACAGACAGACAGATAAACAGTAAAGACAGACAAACAGACAGTCAGTCAAGACAGACAGACAGACAGACAGTCAAGACACACTGACAGACAGTCAGTCAAGACAGAAAGACAGACAGTCAGTCAAGACAGACAAACAGACAGTCAGTCAAGACAGACAGTCAGTCAAGACAGAGAGACAGACAGTCAGTCAAGACAGACAGACAGACAGACAGATAGTCAGTCAAGACAGACAGACAGACAGTCAGTCAAGACACAGACAGAGAGACAGTCAGTCAAGACAGACAGACAGATAGACAGACAGACAGACATTCAGTCAAGACAGACAAAGAGACAGTCAGTCAAGACAGAGAGACAGACAGTCAGTCAAGACAGACAGACAGACAGTCAGTCAAGACAGACAGACAGACAGTCAGTCAAGACAGACAGACAGACAGTCAGTCAAGACAGACAGGCAGACAGATAGTCAGTCAAGACAGACAGACAGACACCCACACAGACATTCAGTCAAAACAGACAGACAGACAGTCAGTCAAGACACACAGTCAGATAGACAGTCAGTCAAGACAGACAGACAGTCAGTCAAGACATACAGTAGTCAAGACAGACAAACAGACAGTCAAGACACACAGTCAGATAGACAGTCAGTCAAGACAGACAGACAGTCAGTCAAGACAGACAGACAGTCAGTCAAGACAGACAGACAGTCAGTCAAGACAGACAGACGGACAGACAGACAGTAAAGACAGACATACAGATAGTCAGTCAAGACACACAGACAGATAGACAGTAGGTCAAGACAGACAGACAGACAGACATTCAGTCAAGATAGATCGAAAGACAGTCAGTCAGTCAAGACAGTCAGTCAAGACAGACAGTCAGTCAAGACAGACAGACAGTCAGTCAAGACAGACAGACAGTCAGTCAAGACAGACAGACAGTCAGTCAAGACAGAGAGACAGTCAGTCAAGACAGACAGACAGTCAGTCAAGACAGACAGACAGTCAGTCAAGACAGACAGACAGTCAGTCAAGACAGACAGACAGTCAGTCAAGACAGACAGACAGTCAGTCAAGACAAACAGACAGATAGATAGTCAAGACAGACAGACAAACAGTTAGTCAAGACACACAGACAGATAGACAGTCAGTCAAGACAGACAGACAGTCAGTCAAGACAGACAGACAGTCAGTCAAGACAGACAGACAGTCAGTCAAGACAGATATACAGTCAGTCAAGACAAACAAACAGTCAGTCAAGACAGACAGACAGATAGTCAGACAGACAGACAGTCAGTCAAGACACTCAGTCAAGACAGACAGACAGTCAGTTAAGACAGACAGACGGACAGACAGACAGTCAAGACAAACAGACGGACAGAAAGACAGACAGTCAGTCAAGACAGACAGACAGACAGTCAGTCAAGACATAGACAGAGAGACAGTCAGTCAAGACAGACAGACAGATAGACAGACAGACAGACATTCAGTCAAGACAGACAGACAGACAGTCAGTCAAACAGACAGTCAGTCAAGCCAGACAGACAGACAGTCAGTCAAGACAGACAGACAGAAAGTCAGTCAAGACAGACAGACAGACAGTCAGTCAAGACAGACAGGCAGACAGATAGTCAGTCAAGACAGACAGACAGACACCCAGACAGACATTCAGTCAAAACAGACAGACAGACAGACAGACAGTCAGTCAAGACACACAGTCAGATAGACAGTCAGTCAAGACAAACAGACAGTCAGTCAAGACATACAGTAGTCAAGACAGACAAACAGACAGTCAAGACAGACAGACGGACAGACAGACAGTCAGTCAAGACACACAGACAGATAGACAGTCAGTCAAGACAGACAGACAGGCAGATAGTCAGTCAAGACAGACAGACAGACAGTCAGTCAAGACAGACAGACAGTCAGTCAAGACAGACAGACAGTCAGTCAAGACAGACAGACAGTCAGTCAAGACAGACAGACAGTCAGTCAAGACACACAGACAGACAGTCAGTCAAGACAAACAGACAGATAGACAGTCAAGACAGACAGACAAACAGTCAGTCAAGACAGACAGACAGACAGTCAGTCAAGACAGACAGGCAGACAGATAGTCAGTCAAGACAGACAGACAGACACCCAGACAGACATTCAGTCAAAACAGACAGACAGACAGACAGACAGTCAGTCAAGACACACAGTCAGATAGACAGTCAGTCAAGACAAACAGACAGTCAGTCAAGACAAACAAACAGTCAGTCAAGACAGACAGACAGAAAGTCAGTCAAGACAGACAGACAGACAGTCAAAAGAGACAGACAGGCAGACAGATAGTCAGTCAAGACAGACAGACAGACACCCAGACAGACATTCAGTCAAAACAGACAGACAGACAGACAGACAGTCAGTCAAGACACACAGTCAGATAGACAGTCAGTCAAGACAAACAGACAGTCAGTCAAGACAAACAAACAGTCAGTCAAGACAGACAGACAGATAGTCAGACAGACAGACAGTCAGTCAAGACACTCAGTCAAGACAGACAGACAGTCAGTTAAGACAGACAGACGGACAGACAGACAGTCAAGACAAACAGACGGACAGAAAAACAGACAGTCAGTCAAGACAGACAGACAGACAGTCAGTCAAGACATAGACAGAGAGACAGTCAGTCAAGACAGACAGACAGATAGACAGACAGACAGACATTCCGTCAAGACAGACAGACAGACAGTCAGTCAAACAGACAGTCAGTCAAGCCAGACAGACAGACAGTCAGTCAAGACAGACAGACAGAAAGTCAGTCAAGACAGACAGACAGACAGTCAGTCAAGACAGACAGGCAGACAGATAGTCAGTCAAGACAGACAGACAGACACCCAGACAGACATTCAGTCAAAACAGACAGACAGACAGACAGACAGTCAGTCAAGACACACAGTCAGATAGACAGTCAGTCAAGACAAACAGACAGTCAGTCAAGACATACAGTAGTCAAGACAGACAAACAGACAGTCAAGACAGACAGACGGACAGACAGACAGTCAGTCAAGACACACAGACAGATAGACAGTCAGTCAAGACAGACAGACAGGCAGATAGTCAGTCAAGACAGACAGACAGACAGTCAGTCAAGACAGACAGACAGTCAGTCAAGACAGACAGACAGTCAGTCAAGACAGACAGACAGTCAGTCAAGACAGACAGACAGTCAGTCAAGACACACAGACAGACAGTCAGTCAAGACAAACAGACAGATAGACAGTCAAGACAGACAGACAAACAGTCAGTCAAGACACACTGACAGATAGACAGTCAGTCAAGACAGACAGACAGTCAGTCAAGACAGAAAGACAGTCAGTCAAGACAGATATACAGTCAGTCAAGACAGACAAACAGTCAGTCAAGACAGACAGACAGTCAGTCAAGACAGACAGATAGTCAGTCGAGACAGACAGACAGTCTGTCAAGACAGACAGACAGTCAGTAAAGACAGACAGACAGTCAAGACAGACAGACAGACAGTCAGTCGAGACACACAGATAGATAGACAGTAGGTCAAGACAGACAGACAGACAGACAGACAGACATTCAGTCAAGATAGATCGACAGACAGTCAGTCAGTCAAGACAGTCAGTCAAGACAGACCTTCAGTCAAGACAGACAGACAGTCAGTCAAGACAGACAGACGGACAGACAGACAGTCAAGACAGACAGACAGACAGTCCGTCGAGACACACAGACAGATAGACAGTAGGTCAAGACAGACAGACAGACATACATTCAGTCAAGATAGATCGACAGACAGTCAGTAAAGACAGACAGACAGACAGTCAGTCAAGACACACAGACAGACATATAGTCAGTCAAGAAACACAGACAGACATATAGTCAGTCAAGACAGACAGACAGACAGACACTAAGTCAAGACAGAAAAACAGAAAGTCAGTCAAGACAGTCAGTCAAGACAGACAGACAGTCAGTCAAGACAGACAGACAGTCAGTCAAGACAGACAGACAGTCAGTCAAGACAGACAGAAAGTCAGTCAAGAAAGACAGACAGTCAGTCAAGACAGACAGACAGTCAGTCAAGACAGACAGACAGTCAGTCAAGACAGACAGACAGTCAGTCAAGACAGACAGACAGTCAGTCAAGACAGACAGACAGTCAGTCAAGACAGACAGACAGTCAGTCAAGACAGACAGACAGTCAGTCAAGACAGACAGACAGTCAGTCAAGACAGACAGACAGTCAGTCAAGACAGACAGACGGACAGACAGACAGTCAAGACAGACAGACAGACAGACAGTCAAGACAGACAGACAGACAGTCAGTCAAGACAGACAGACAGATAGACAGTCAGTCAAGACTGTCAGTCAAGACAGACAGACAGTCAGTCAGTCAAGACAGACAGACAGACAGATAGTCAGTCAAGACAGACAGACAGACACCCAGACAGACATTCAGTCAAGATAGAGAGACGGACCGTCAGTCAAGACACACAGACAGTCAGTCAAGACAGACAGACAGTCAGTCAAGACAGACAGACCTTCAGTCAAGACAGACTGACAGAAAGTCAGTCAAGACAGACAGACAGACAGACAGACAGACAGACAGATAGACAGTCAGTCAAGACACTCCTACAGATAGACAGTCAGTCAAGACAGAAAGACAGGCAGATAGTCAGTCAAGACAGACAGACAGGCAGATAGTCAGTCAAGACAGACAGACAGACAGTCAGTCAAGACAGACAGACAGACAGTTAGTCAGTTAAGACGGATAGACAGTTACTCGAGACAGACAGACAGTCAGTCAAGACAGACAGACGAACAGACAGACAGTCAAGACAGACAGACAGACAGACAGACAGTCAAGACAGACAGACAGACAGACAGATAGACAGTCAGTCAAGACATACCAGGCAGATAGTCAGTCAGTCAAGACAGACAGACAGGCAGATAGTCAGTCAAGACAGACAGACAGACAGTCAGTCAAGACAGACAGACCGACAGTCAGTCAAGACAGACAGACAGACAGACAGTCAGTCAAGACAGACAGACAGTTAGTCAAGACAGACAGACAGTCAGTCAAGACAGACAGACAGTCAGTCAAGACAGACAGACGAACAGACAGACAGACAGACAGACAGACAGACAGACAGACAGACAGATAGACAGTCAGTCAAGACACACCTACAGATAGACAGTCAGTCAAGACATACAGACAGGCAGATAGTCAGTCAAGACAGACAGACAGGCAGATAGTCAGTCAAGACAGACAGAGAGACAGTCAGTCAAGACAGACAGACAGATAGACAGTCAGTCAAGACAGACTGACAGACAGACAGTCAGTCAGTCAAGACAGACAGACAAACAGATAGTCAGTCAAGACAGACAGACAGACACCCAGACAGACATTCAGTCAAGATAGAGAGACAGACAGTCAGTCAAGATACACAGACAGATAGACAGTCAGTCAGGACTGACAGACAGTCAGTCAAGACAGACATACAGTCAGTCAAGACAGACAAACAGTCAGTAAAGACAGACAGACAGTCAGTCAAGACAGACAGACAGTCAGTCAAGACAGACAGACAATCAGTCAAGACAGACAGACAGTCAGTCAAGACAGACAGACAGTCAGTCAAGACAGACAGACAGTCAGTCAAGACAGACAGACAGTCAGTCAAGACAGACAGACAGTCAGTCAAGACAGACAGACAGTCAGTCAAGACAGACAGACAGTCAGTCAAGACAGACAGACAGTCAGTCAAGACAGACAGACAGTCAGTCAAGACAGACAGACAGTCAGTCAAGACAGACAGACAGTCAGTCAAGAAAGACAGACAGTCAGTCAAGACAGACAGACAGTCAGTCAAGACAGACAGACAGTCAGTCAAGACAAACAGACAGATAGACAGTCAAGACAGACAGACAAACAGTCAGTCAAGACACACAGACAGATAGACAGTCAGTCAAGACAGACAGACAGTCAGTCAAGACAAACAAACAGTCATTCAAGACAGATAGACAGATAGTCAGACAGACAGACAGTCAGTCAAGACACTCAGTCAAGACAGACAGACAGTCAGTTAAGACAGACAGACAGACAGACAGACAGTCAAGACAAACAGACGGACAGAAAGACTGTCAAGACAGACAGACAGACAGACAGAAAGACAGACAGTCAGTCAAGACAGACAGACAGACAGTCAGTCAAGACACAGACAGAGAGACAGTCAGTCAAGACAGACAGACAGATAGACAGACAGACAGACATTCAGTCAAGACAGACAGACAGACAGTCAGTCAAGACAGACAGTCAGTCAAGACAGACAGTCAGTCAAGACAGACAGACAGACAGTCAGTCAAGACAGACAGACAGAAAGTCAGTCAAGACAGACAGACAGACAGTCAGTAAAGACAGACAGGCAGACAGATAGTCAGTCAAGACAGACAGACAGACAACCAGACAGACATTCAGTCAAAACAGACAGACAGACAGTCAGTCAAGACACACAGTCAGATAGACAGTCAGTCAAGACAAACAGACAGTCAGTCAAGACATACAGTAGTCAAGACAGACAACCAGACAGTCAAGACAGACAGACGGAAAGACAGACAGTCAGTCAAGACACACAGACAGATAGACAGTCAGTCAAGACAGACAGACAGGCAGATAGTCAGTCAAGACAGACAGACAGACAGTCAGTAAAGACAGACAGACAGTCAGTCAAGACAGACAGACAGTCAGTCAAGACAGACAGAAAGACAGTCAGTCAAGACAAACAGACAGATAGACAGTCAAGACAGACAGACAAACAGTCAGTCAAGACACACAGACAGATAGACAGTCAGTCAAGACAGACAGACAGTCAGTCAAGACAGAAAGACAGTCAGTCAAGACAGATATACAGTCAGTCAAGACAGACAAACAGTCAGTCAAGACAGACAGACAGTCAGTCAAGACAGACAGATAGTCAGTCAAGACAGACAGACAGTCTGTCAAGACAGACAGACAGTCAGTCAAGACAGACAGACAGTCAGTCAAGACAGACAGACAGTCATTCAAGACAGACAGACAGTCAGTCAAGACAGACAGACAGTCAGTCAAGACAGACAGACAGTCAGTCAAGACAGACAGACAGTCAGTCAAGACAGAGAGACAGTCAGTCAAGACAGAGAGACAGTCAGTCAAGACAGAGAGACAGTCAGTCAAGACAGACAGACAGTCAGTCAAGACAGACAGACAGTCAGTCAAGACAGACAGACAGTCAGTCAAGACAGACAGACAGTCAGTCAAGACAGACAGACGGACAGACAGACAGTCAAGACAGACAGACAGACAGACAGTCAAGACAGACAGACAGACAGATAGTCAGTCAAGACAGACAGACAGACAGATAGTCAGTCAAGACAGACAGACAGACAGACAGTCAGTCAAGACAGACAGACAGACAGACAGTCAGTCAAGACAGACAGACAGACAGTCAGTCAAGACAGACAGACAGACAGATAGACAGTCAGTCAAGACACACCTACAGATAGACAGTCAGTCAAGACAGAGAGACAGGCAGATAGTCAGTCAAGACAGACAGACAGACAGTCAGTCAAGACAGACAGACAGACAGACAGTCAGTCAAGACAGAGAGACAGTTAGTCAAGACAGACAGGCAGTCAGTCAAGACAGACAGACGAACAGACAGACAGTCAAGACAGACAGACAGACAGACAGACAGACAGACAGACGGACAGACAGACAGACAGACAGACAGACAGACAGATAGACAGTCAGTCAAGACACACCTACAGATAGACAGTCAGTCAAGACAGACAGACAGGCAGATAGTCAGTCAAGACAGACAGACAGACAGTCAGTCAAGACAGACAGACAGACAGTCAGTCAAGACAGGCAGACAGACAGTCAGTCAAGACAGACAGACAGACAGACAGTCAGTCAAGACAGACAGACAGATAGACAGTCAGTCAAGACAGACTGACAGACAGACAGTCAGTCAGTCAAGACAGACAGACAGACAGATAGTCAGTCTAGACAGACAGACAGACACCCAGACAGACATTCTGTCAAGATAGAGAGACAGACAGTCAGTCAAGACACACAGACAGATAGACAGTCAGTCAGGACTGACAGACAGTCAGTCAAGACAGACATACAGTCAGTCAAGACAGACAAACAGTCAGTCAAGAAAGGCAGACAATCAGTCAAGACAGACAGACAGTCAGTCAAGACAGACATTCAGTCAGTCAAGACAGACATACAGTCAGTCAAGACAGATTCAAGACAGACAGACGGACAGACAGACAGACAGATAGTCAGTCAAGACAGACAGACAGACAGTCACTCGAGACACACAGACAGACAAGACAGACAGACAGACAGACAGACAGACAGACAGACAGACAGACAGACAGACAGATAGACAGATAGACAGTCAGTCAAGACACTCCTACAGATAGACAGTCAGTCAAGACAGACAGACAGGCAGATAGTCAGTCAAGACAGACAGACAGGCAGATAGTCAATCAAGACAGACAGACAGACAGTCAGTCAAGACAGACAGACAGACAGTAAGTCAGTCAAGACAGACAGACAGTTAATCAAGACAGACAGAAAGTCAGTCAAGACAGACATACAGTCAGTCAAGACAGACAGACGGACAGACAGACAGTCAAGACAGACAGACAGACATTCAGTCAAGACAGACTGACAGAAAGTCAGTCAAGACAGACAAACAGACAAGACAGACAGACAGACAGACAGACAGACAGACAGACAGACAGATAGACAGTCAGTCAAGACACTCCTACATATAGACAGTCAGTCAAGACAGACAGACAGGCAGATAGTCACTCAAGACAGGCAGATAGTCAGTCAAGACAGACAGACAGGGAGATAGTCAATCAAGACAGACAGACAGACAGTCAGTCAAGACAGACAGACAGACAGTCAGTCAGTCAAGACAGACAGACAGTTAATCAAGACAGACAGACAGTCAGTCAAGACAGACAGACGAACAGACAGACAGTCAGTCAAGACAGACAGACGAACAGACAGACAGTTAAGACAGACAGACAGACAGACAGACAGACAGACAGACAGACAGACAGACAGACAGACAGACAGACAGACAGACAGACAGACAGACAGACAGATAGACAGTCAGTCAAGACACACCTACAGATAGACAGTCAGTCAAAACAGACAGACAGGCAGATAGTCAGTCAAGACAGACAGACAGACAGTCAGTCAAGACAGACAGACAGACAGTCAGTCAAGACAGACAGACAGACAGACAGTCAGTCAAGACAGACAGACAGACAGACAGACAGTCAAGACAGACAGACAGACAGTCCGTCGAGACACACAGACAGATAGACAGTAGGTCAAGACAGACAGACAGACATACATTCAGTCAAGATAGATCGACAGACAGTCAGTAAAGACAGACAGACAGACAGTCAGTCAAGACACACAGACAGACATATAGTCAGTCAAGACACACAGACAGACATATAGTCAGTCAAGACAGACAGACAGACAGACACTAAGTCAAGACAGAAAGACAGAAAGTCAGTCAAGACAGTCAGTCAAGACAGACAGACAGTCAGTCAAGACAGACAGACAGTCAGTCAAGACAGACAGACAGTCAGTCAAGACAGACAGAAAGTCAGTCAAGAAAGACAGACAGTCAGTCAAGACAGACAGACAGTCAGTCAAGACAGACAGACAGTCAGTCAAGACAGACAGACAGTCAGTCAAGACAGACAGACAGTCAGTCAAGACAGACAGACAGTCAGTCAAGACAGACAGACAGTCAGTCAAGACAGACAGACAGTCAGTCAAGACAGACAGACAGTCAGTCAAGACAGACAGACAGACAGTCAGTCAAGACAGACAGACAGACAGATAGACAGTCAAGACAGACAGACAGACAGACAGTCAAGACAGACAGACAGACAGTCAGTCAAGACAGACAGACAGACAGATAGACAGTCAGTCAAGACTGTCAGTCAAGACAGACAGACAGTCAGTCAGTCAAGACAGACAGAAAGTCAGTCAAGAAAGACAGACAGTCAGTCAAGACAGACAGACAGTCAGTCAAGACAGACAGACAGTCAGTCAAGACAGACAGACAGTCAGTCAAGACAGACAGACAGTCAGTCAAGACAGACAGACGGACAGACAGACAGTCAAGACAGACAGACAGACAGACAGTCAAGACAGACAGACAGACAGTCAGTCAAGACAGACAGACAGACAGATAGACAGTCAGTCAAGACTGTCAGTCAAGACAGACAGACAGTCAGTCAGTCAAGACAGACAGACAGACAGATAGTCAGTCAAGACAGACAGACAGACACCCAGACAGACATTCAGTCAAGATAGAGAGACGGACCGTCAGTCAAGACACACAGACAGTCAGTCAAGACAGACAGACAGTCAGTCAAGACAGACAGACCTTCAGTCAAGACAGACTGACAGAAAGTCAGTCAAGACAGACAGACAGACAGACAGACAGACAGACAGACAGACAGATAGACAGTCAGTCAAGACACTCCTACAGATAGACAGTCAGTCAAGACAGAAAGACAGGCAGATAGTCAGTCAAGACAGACAGACAGGCAGATAGTCAGTCAAGACAGACAGACAGACAGTCAGTCAAGACAGACAGACAGACAGTTAGTCAGTTAAGACGGACAGACAGTTAGTCGAGACAGACAGACAGTCAGTCAAGACAGACAGACGAACAGACAGACAGTCAAGACAGACAGACAGACAGACAGACAGTCAAGACAGACAGACAGACAGACAGATAGACAGTCAGTCAAGACACACCAGGCAGATAGTCAGTCAGTCAAGACAGACAGACAGGCAGATAGTCAGTCAAGACAGACAGACAGACAGTCAGTCAAGACAGACAGACCGACAGTCAGTCAAGACAGACAGACAGACAGACAGTCAGTCAAGACAGACAGACAGTTAGTCAAGACAGACAGACAGTCAGTCAAGACAGACAGACAGTCAGTCAAGACAGACAGACGAACAGACAGACAGTCAAGACAGACAGACAGACAGACAGACAGACAGATAGACAGTCAGTCAAGACACACCTACAGATAGACAGTCAGTCAAGACATACAGACAGGCAGATAGTCAGTCAAGACAGACAGACAGGCAGATAGTCAGTCAAGACAGACAGAGAGACAGTCAGTCAAGACAGACAGACAGATAGACAGTCAGTCAAGACAGACTGACAGACAGACAGTCAGTCAGTCAAGACAGACAGACAAACAGATAGTCAGTCAAGACAGACAGACAGACACCCAGACAGACATTCAGTCAAGATAGAGAGACAGACAGTCAGTCAAGACACACAGACAGATAGACAGTCAGTCAGGACTGACAGACAGTCAGTCAAGACAGACATACAGTCAGTCAAGACAGACAAACAGTCAGTAAAGACAGACAGACAGTCAGTCAAGACAGACAGACAGTCAGTCAAGACAGACAGACAATCAGTCAAGACAGACAGACAGTCAGTCAAGACAGACAGACAGTCAGTCAAGACAGACAGACAGTCAGTCAAGACAGACAGACAGTCAGTCAAGACAGACAGACAGTCAGTCAAGACAGACAGACAGTCAGTCAAGACAGACAGACAGTCAGTCAAGACAGACAGACAGTCAGTCAAGACAGACAGTCAGTCAAGACAGACAGACAGTCAGTCAAGACAGACAGACAGTCAGTCAAGACAGACAGACAGTCAGTCAAGAAAGACAGACAGTCAGTCAAGACAGACAGACAGTCAGTCAAGACAGACAGACAGTCAGTCAAGACAAACAGACAGATAGACAGTCAAGACAGACAGACAAACAGTCAGTCAAGACACACAGACAGATAGACAGTCAGTCAAGACAGACAGACAGTCAGTCAAGACAGACAGACAGTCAGTCAAGACAGATATACAGTCAGTCAAGACAAACAAACAGTCATTCAAGACAGATAGACAGATAGTCAGACAGACAGACAGTCAGTCAAGACACTCAGTCAAGACAGACAGACAGTCAGTTAAGACAGACAGACAGACAGACGGACAGAAAGACGGTCAAGACAGACAGACAGACAGACAGAAAGACAGACAGTCAGTCAAGACAGACAGACAGACAGTCAGTCAAGACACAGACAGAGAGACAGTCAGTCAAGACAGACAGACAGATAGATAGACAGACAGACATTCAGTCAAGACAGACAGACAGACAGTCAGTCAAGACAGACAGTCAGTCAAGACAGACAGTCAGTCAAGACAGACAGACAGACAGTCAGTCAAGACAGACAGACAGAAAGTCAGTCAAGACAGACAGACAGACAGTCAGTAAAGACAGACAGGCAGACAGATAGTCAGTCAAGACAGACAGACAGACAACCAGACAGACATTCAGTCAAAACAGACAGACAGACAGTCAGTCAAGACACACAGTCAGATAGACAGTCAGTCAAGACAAACAGACAGTCAGTCAAGACATACAGTAGTCAAGACAGACAACCAGACAGTCAAGACAGACAGACGGAAAGACAGACAGTCAGTCAAGACACACAGACAGATAGACAGTCAGTCAAGACAGACAGACAGGCAGATAGTCAGTCAAGACAGACAGACAGACAGTCAGTAAAGACAGACAGACAGTCAGTCAAGACAGACAGACAGACAGTCAAGACAGACAGACAAACAGTCAGTCAAGACAGACAGACAGTCAGTCAAGACAGACAGATAGTCAGTCAAGACAGACAGACAGTCAGTCAAGACAGACAGACAGTCAGTCAAGACAGACAGACAGTCAGTCAAGACAGACAGACAGTCAGTCAAGACAGACAGACAGTCAGTCAAGACAGACAGACAGTCAGTCAAGACAGACAGACAGTCAGTCAAGACAGACAGACAGTCAGTCAAGACAGACAGACAGTCAGTCAAGACAGAAAGACAGTCAGTCAAGACAGATATACAGTCAGTCAAGACAGACAAACAGTCAGTCAAGACAGACAGACAGTCAGTCAAGACAGACAGATAGTCAGTCAAGACAGACAGACAGTCTGTCAAGACAGACAGATAGTCAGTCAAGACAGACAGACAGTCAGTCAAGACAGACAGACAGTCAGTCAAGACAGACAGACAGTCAGTCAAGACAGACAGACAGTCAGTCAAGACAGACAGACAGTCAGTCAAGACAGACAGACAGTCAGTCAAGACAGACAGACAGTCAGTCAAGACAGAGAGACAGTCAGTCAAGACAGACAGACAGTCAGTCAAGACAGACAGACAGTCAGTCAAGACAGACAGACGGACAGACAGACAGTCAAGACAGACAGACAGACAGACAGTCAAGACAGACAGACAGACAGATAGTCAGTCAAGACAGACAGACAGACAGATAGTCAGTCAAGACAGACAGACAGACAGTCAGTCAAGACAGACAGACAGACAGTCAGTCAAGACAGACAGACAGACAGATAGACAGTCAGTCAAGACACACCTACAGATAGACAGTCAGTCAAGACAGAGAGACAGGCAGATAGTCAGTCAAGACAGACAGACAGACAGTCAGTCAAGACAGACAGACAGACAGACAGTCAGTCAAGACAGAGAGACAGTTAGTCAAGACAGACAGGCAGTCAGTCAGTCAAGACAGACAGACGAACAGACAGACAGTCAAGACAGACAGACAGACAGACAGACGGACAGACAGACAGACAGATAGACAGTCAGTCAAGACACACCTACAGATAGACAGTCAATCAAGACAGACAGACAGGCAGATAGTCAGTCAAGACAGACAGACAGACAGTCAGTCAAGACAGACAGACAGACAGTCAGTCAAGACAGGCAGACAGACAGTCAGTCAAGACAGACAGACAGACAGTCAGTCAAGACAGACAGACAGATAGACAGTCAGTCAAGACAGACTGACAGACAGACAGTCAGTCAGTCAAGACAGACAGACAGACAGATAGTCAGTCTAGACAGACAGACAGACACCCAGACAGACATTCAGTCAAGATAGAGAGACAGACAGTCAGTCAAGACACACAGACAGATAGACAGTCAGTCAGGACTGACAGACAGTCAGTCAAGACAGACAGACAGACAGTCAGTCAAGACAGACAGACAGACAGTCAGTCAAGACAGACAGACAGACAGATAGACAGTCAGTCAAGACACACCTACAGATAGACAGTCAGTCAAGACAGAGAGACAGGCAGATAGTCAGTCAAGACAGACAGACAGACAGTCAGTCAAGACAGACAGACAGACAGACAGTCAGTCAAGACAGAGAGACAGTTAGTCAAGACAGACAGGCAGTCAGTCAGTCAAGACAGACAGACGAACAGACAGACAGTCAAGACAGACAGACAGACAGACAGACGGACAGACAGACAGACAGATAGACAGTCAGTCAAGACACACCTACAGATAGACAGTCAGTCAAGACAGACAGACAGGCAGATAGTCAGTCAAGACAGACAGACAGACAGTCAGTCAAGACAGACAGACAGACAGTCAGTCAAGACAGGCAGACAGACAGTCAGTCAAGACAGACAGACAGACAGTCAGTCAAGACAGACAGACAGATAGACAGTCAGTCAAGACAGACTGACAGACAGACAGTCAGTCAGTCAAGACAGACAGACAGACAGATAGTCAGTCTAGACAGACAGACAGACACCCAGACAGACATTCAGTCAAGATAGAGAGACAGACAGTCAGTCAAGACACACAGACAGATAGACAGTCAGTCAGGACTGACAGACAGTCAGTCAAGACAGACATACAGTCAGTCAAGACAGACAAACAGTCAGTCAAGAAAGGCAGACAATCAGTCAAGACAGACAGACAGTCAGTCAAGACAGACATTCAGTCAGTCAAGACAGACATACAGTCAGTCAAGACAGACATACAGTCAGTCAAGACAGATTCAAGACAGACAGACGGACAGACAGACAGACAGATAGTCAGTCAAGACAGACAGACAGACAGTCACTCGAGACACACAGACAGACAAGACAGACAGACAGACAGACAGACAGACAGACAGACAGATAGACAGTCAGTCAAGACACTCCTACAGATAGACAGTCAGTCAAGACAGACAGACAGGCAGATAGTCAGTCAAGACAGACAGACAGGCAGATAGTCAATCAAGACAGACAGACAGACAGTCAGTCAAGACAGACAGACAGACAGTCAGTCAGTCAAGACAGACAGACAGTTAATCAAGACAGACAGAAAGTCAGTCAAGACAGACATACAGTCAGTCAAGACAGACAGACGGACAGACAGACAGTCAAGACAGACAGACAGACATTCAGTCAAGACAGACTGACAGAAAGTCAGTCAAGACAGACAAACAGACAAGACAGACAGACAGACAGACAGACAGACAGACAGACAGACAGACAGACAGACAGACAGACAGACAGACAGACAGATAGACAGTCAGTCAAGACACTCCTACATATAGACAGTCAGTCAAGACAGACAGACAGGCAGATAGTCAGTCAAGACAGACAGACAGGCAGATAGTCAGTCAAGACAGACAGACAGGCAGATAGTCAATCAAGACAGACAGACAGACAGTCAGTCAAGACAGACAGACAGACAGTCAGTCAGTCAAGACAGACAGACAGTTAATCAAGACAGACAGACAGTCAGTCAAGACAGACAGACGAACAGACAGACAGTCAGTCAAGACAGACAGACGAACAGACAGACAGTTAAGACAGACAGACAGACAGACAGACAGACAGACTGACAGAAAGACAGACAGTCAGTCAAGACAGACAGACAGACAGTCAGTCAAGGCACAGACAGAGAGACAGTCAGTCAAGACAGACAGACAGATAGACAGACAGACAGACATTCAGTCAAGACAGACAGACAGACAGTCAGTCAAGGCACAGACAGAGAGACAGTCAGTCAAGACAGACAGACAGATAGACAGACAGACAGACATTCAGTCAAGACAGACAGACAGACAGTCAGTCAAGACAGACAGTCAGTCAAGACAGACAGACAGACAGTCAGTCAAGACAGACAGACAGAAAGTCAGTCAAGACAGACAGACAGACAGTCAGTAAAGACAGACAGGCAGACAGATAGTCAGTCAAGACAGACAGACAGACACCCAGACAGACATTCAGTCAAAACAGGCAGACAGACAGTCAGTCAAGACACACAGTCAGATAGACAGTCAGTCAAGACAAACAGACAGTCAGTCAAGACATACAGTAGTCAAGACAGACAACCAGACAGTCAAGACAGACAGACGGAAAGACAGACAGTCAGTCAAGACACACAGACAGATAGACAGTCAGTCAAGACAGACAGACAGGCAGATAGTCAGTCAAGACAGACAGACAGACAGTCAGTAAAGACAGACAGACAGTCAGTCAAGACAGACAGACAGTCAGTCAAGACAGACAGAAAGACAGTCAGTCAAGACAAAAAGACAGATAGACAGACAAGACAGACAGACAAACAGTCAGTCAAGACACACAGACAGATAGACAGTCAGTCAAGACAGACAGACAGTCAGTCAAGACAGAAAGACAGTCAGTCAAGACAGATATACAGTCAGTCAAGACAGACAAACAGTCAGTCAAGACAGACAGACAGTCAGTCAAGACAGACAGATAGTCAGTCAAGACAGACAGACAGTCTGTCAAGACAGACAGATATTCAGTCAAGACAGACAGACAGTCAAGACCGACAGACAGTCAGTCGAGACACACAGATAGATAGACAGTAGGTCAAGACAGACAGACAGACAGACAGACAGACATTCAGTCAAGATAGATCGACAGACAGTCAGTCAGTCAAGACAGTCAGTCAAGACAGACATTCAGTCAAGACAGACAGACAGTCAGTCAAGACAGACAGACGGACAGACAGACAGTCAAGACAGACAGACAGACAGTCAAGACAGACAGACAGCCAGACAGTCCATCGAGACACACAGACAGATAGACAGTAGGTCAAGACAGACAGACAGACACACATTCAGTCAAGATAGATCGACAGACAGTCAGTCAAGACAGACAGACAGACAGTCAGTCGAGACACACAGACAGACATATAGTCGGTCGAAGACAGACAGACAGACAGACATTCAGTCAAGACAGAAAGTCAGTCAAGACAGTCAGTCAAGACAGACAGACAGACAGTCAGTCAAGACAGACAGACAGTCAGTCAAGACAGACAGACAGTCAGTCAAGACAGACAGACAGTCAGTCAAGACAGACAGACAGTCAGTCAAGACAGACAGACAGTCAGTCAAGACAGACAGACAGTCAGTCAAGACAGACAGACAGTCAGTCAAGACAGACAGACAGTCAGTCAAGACAGAGAGACAGTCAGTCAAGACAGAGAGACAGTCAGTCAAGACAGACAGACAGTCAGTCAAGACAGACAGACAGTCAGTCAAGGCAGACAGACAGTCAGTCAAGACAGACAGACAGTCAGTCAAGACAGACAGACAGTCAGTCAAGACAGACAGACAGTCAGTCAAGACAGACAGACAGTCAGTCAAGACAGACAGACAGTCAGTCAAGACAGACAGACAGTCAGTCAAGACAGACAGACAGTCAGTCAAGACAGACAGACGGACAGACAGACAGTCAAGACAGACAGACAGACAGACAGTCAAGACAGACAGACAGACAGATAGTCAGTCAAGACAGACAGACAGACAGATAGTCAGTCAAGACAGACAGACAGACAGTCAGTCAAGACAGACAGAAAGACAGACAGACAGACAGATAGACAGTCAGTCAAGACACACCTACAGATAGACAGTCAGTCAAGACAGAGAGACAGGCAGATAGTCAGTCAAGACAGACAGACAGACAGTCAGTCAAGACAGACAGACAGACAGTCAGTCAAGACAGACAGACAGACAGTCAGTCAAGACAGGCAGACAGACAGTCAGTCAAGACAGACAGACAGACAGTCAGTCAAGACAGACAGACAGATAGACAGTCAGTCAAGACAGTCAGTCAAGACAGACTGACAGACAGACAGTCAGTCAGTCAAGACAGACAGACAGACAGATAGTCAGTCTAGACAGACAGACAGACACCCAGACAGACATTCAGTCAAGATAGAGAGACAGACAGTCAGTCAAGACACACAGACAGATAGACAGTCAGTCAGGACTGACAGACAGTCAGTCAAGACAGACATACAGTCAGTCAAGACAGACAAACAGTCAGTCAAGGAAGGCAGACAATCAGTCAAGACAGACAGACAGTCAGTCAAGACAGACATACAGTCAGTCAAGACAGACATACAGTCAGTCAAGACAGACATACAGTCAGTCAAGACAGACAGACGGACAGACAGACAGTCAAGACAGACAGACAGACAGTCAGTCAAGACAGACAGACAGACAGTCACTCGAGACACACAGACAGACAAGACAGACAGACAGACAGACAGACAGACAGACAGACAGACAGACAGACAGACAGACAGACAGACAGACAGACAGACAGACAGACAGACAGATAGACAGTCAGTCAAGACACTCCTACAGATAGACAGTCAGTCAGGACAGACAGACAGGCAGATAGTCAGTCAAGACAGACAGACAGGCAGATAGTCAGTCAAGACAGACAGACAGGCAGATAGTCAATCAAGACAGACAGACAGACAGTCAGTCAAGACAGACAGACAGACAGACAGTTAATCAAGACAGACAGACAGTCAGTCAAGACAGACATAGAGTCAGTCAAGACAGACAGACGGACAGACAGACAGTCAAGACAGACAGACAGACATTCAGTCAAGACAGACTGACAGAAAGTCAGTCAAGACAGACAAACAGACAAGACAGACAGACAGACAGACAGACAGACAGACAGACAGACAGACAGACAGACAGATAGACAGTCAGTCAAGACACTCCTACAGATAGACAGTCAGTCAAGACAGACAGACAGGCAGATAGTCAGTCAAGACAGACAGACAGGCAGATAGTCAGTCAAGACAGACAGACAGGCAGATAGTCAATCAAGACAGACAGACAGACAGTCAGTCAAGACAGACAGACAGACAGTCAGTCAGTCAAGACAGACAGACAGTTAATCAAGACAGACAGACAGTCAGTCAAGACAGACAGACGAACAGACAGACAGTCAGTCAAGACAGACAGACGAACAGACAGACAGTCAAGACAGACAGACAGACAGACAGACAGACAGACAGACAGACAGACAGACAGACAGACAGACAGACAGACAGACAGACAGACAGACAGACAGACAGACAGATAGACAGTCAGTCAAGACACACCTACAGATAGACAGTCAGTCAAGACAGACAGACAGGCAGATAGTCAGTCAAGACAGACAGACAGACAGTCAGTCAAGACACACAGACAGACAGACAGTCAGTCAAGACAGACAGACAGTTAGTCAAGACAGACAGACAGTCAGTCAAGACAGACAGACGAACAGACAGACAGTCAAGACAGACAGACAGACAGACAGACAGACAGATAGACAGTCAGTCAAGACACACCTACAGATAGAGAGTCAGTCAAGACAGACAGAAAGGCAGATAGTCAGTCAAGACAGACAGACAGGCAGATAGTCAGTCAAGACAGACAGACATACAGATAGTCAGTCAAGACAGACAGACAGACACCCAGACAGACATTCAGTCAAGATAGAGAGACAGACAGTCAGTCAAGACACACAGACAGATAGACAGTCAGTCAGGACTGACAGACAGTCAGTCAAGACAGACATACAGTCAGTCAAGACAGACAAACAGTCATTCAAGACAGACAGACAGTCAGTCAAGACAGACAGACAATCAGTCAAGACAGACAGACAGTCAGTCAAGATAAACAGACAGTCAGTCAAGACAGACAGACAGTCAGTCAAGACAGACAGACAGTCAGTCAAGACAGACAGACAGTCAGTCAAGACAGACAGACAGTCAGTCAAAACAGACAGACAGTCAGTCAAGACAGACAGACATTCAGTCAAGACAGACAAACAGTCAGTCAAGACAGACAGACAGTCAGTCAGACAGACAGACGGACAGACAGACAGTAAAGACCGACAGACAGACAGTCAGTCAAGACAGACAGACAGACAGTCACTCCAGACACACAGACAGATAGACAGTCAGTCAAGACAGACAGACATTCAGTCAAGACAGACTGATAGAAAGTCAGTCAAGACAGACAAACAGACAAGACAGACAGACAGACAGACAGACAGACAGACAGACAGACAGACAGATAGACAGTCAGTCAAGACACTCCTACAGATAGACAGTCAGTCAAGACAGACAGACAGGCAGATAGTCAGTCAAGACAGACAGACTGGCAGATAGTCAGTCAAGACAGACAGACAGGCAGATAGTCAATCAAGACAGACAGACAGACAGTCAGTCAAGACAGACAGACAGACAGTCAGTCAGTCAAGACAGACAGACAGTTAATCAAGACAGACAGACAGTCAGTCAAGACAGACAGACGAACAGACAGACAGTCAGTCAAGACAGACAGACGAACAGACAGACAGTCAAGACAGACAGACAGACAGACAGACAGACAGACAGACAGACAGACAGACAGACAGACAGACAGACAGACAGACAGACAGACAGACAGATAGACAGTCAGTCAAGACACACCTACAGATAGACAGTCAGTCAAGACAGACAGACAGGCAGATAGTCAGTCCAGACAGACAGACAGACAGTCAGTCAAGACAGACAGACAGACAGTCAGTCAAAACAGACAGACAGACAGACAGTCAGTCAAGACAGACAGACAGTTAGTCAAGACAGACAGACAGTCAGTCAAGACAGACAGACGAACAGACAGACAGTCAAGACAGACAGACAGACAGACAGACAGACAGACAGATAGACAGTCAGTCAAGACACACCTACAGATAGACAGTCAGTCAAGACAGACAGAAAGGCAGATAGTCAGTCAAGACAGACAGACAGGCAGATAGTCAGTCAAGACAGACAGACATACAGATAGTCAGTCAAGACAGACAGACAGACACCCAGACAGACATTCAGTCAAGATAGAGAGACAGACAGTCAGTCAAGACACACAGACAGATAGACAGTCATTCAGGACTGACGGACAGTCAGTCAGGACTGACAGACAGTCAGTCAAGACAGACATACAGTCAGTCAAGACAGACAAACAGTCATTCAAGACAGACAGACAGTCAGTCAAGACAGACAGACAATCAGTCAAGACAGACAGACAGTCAGTCAAGACAAACAGACAGTCAGTCAAGACAGACAGACAGTCAGTCAAGACAGACAGACAGTCAGTCAAGACAGACAGACAGTCAGTCAAGACAGACAGACAGTCAGTCAAGACAGACAGACAGTCAGTCAAGACAGACAGACAGTCAGTCAAGACAGACAGACATTCAGTCAAGACAGACAAACAGTCAGTCAAGACAGACAGACAGTCAGTCAGACAGACAGACGGACAGACAGACATTAAAGACCGACAGACAGACATTCAGTCAAGACAGACAGACATTCAGTCAAGAAAGACTGATAGAAAGTCAGTCAAGACAGACAAACAGACAAGACAGACAGACAGACAGACAGACAGACAGACAGACAGACAGACAGACAGACAGACAGACAGACAGACAGACAGACAGATAGACAGTCAGTCAAGACACTCCTACAGATAGACAGTCAGTCAAGACAGACAGACAGGCAGATAGTCAGTCAAGACAGACAGACAGGCAGATAGTCAGTCAAGACAGACAGACAGGCAGATAGTCAATCAAGACAGACAGACAGACAGACAGACAGACAGACAGACAGACAGATAGACAGTCAGTCAAGACACTCCTACAGATAGACAGTCAGTCAAGACAGACAGACAGGCAGATAGTCAGTCAAGACAGACAGACAGGCAGATAGTCAGTCAAGACAGACAGACAGGCAGATAGTCAATCAAGACAGACTGACAGACAGTCAGTCAAGACAGACAGACAGACAGTCAGTCAGTCAAGACAGACAGACAGACAGACAGACAGACAGATAGACAGTCAGTCAAGACACTCCTACAGATAGACAGTCAGTCAAGACAGACAGACAGGCAGATAGTCAGTCAAGACAGACAGATAGTCAGTCACGACAGACAGACAGTCTGTCAAGACAGACAGACAGTCAGTCAAGACAGACAGACAGTCAGTCAAGACAGACAGACAGTCAAGACAGACAGACAGACAGTCAGTCGAGACACACAGATAGATAGACAGTAGGTCAAGACAGACAGACAGACAGACAGACAGACATTCAGTCAAGATAGATCGACAGACAGTCAGTCAGTCAAGACAGTCAGTCAAGACAGACATTCAGTCAAGACAGACAGACAGTCAGTCAAGACAGACAGACGGACAGACAGACAGTCAAGACAGACAGACAGACAGACAGACAGACAGTCAGTCAAGACATACAGACAGTCAGTCAAGACAGACAGACAGTCAGTCAAGACAGACAGAAAGTCAGTCAAGAAAGACAGACAGTCAGTCAAGACAGACAGACAGTCAGTCAAGACAGACAGACAGTCAGTCAAGACAGACAGACAGTCAGTCAAGACGGACAGACAGTCAGTCAAGACAGACAGACAGTCAGTCAAGACAGACAGACAGTCAGTCAAGACAGACAGACAGTCAATCAAGACAGGCAGACAGTCAGTCAAGACAGACAGACAGTCAGTCAAGACAGACAGACAGATAGACAGTTAGTCAAGACAGTCAGTCAAGGCAGACTGACAGACAGACAGTCAGTCAGTCAAGACAGACAGACAGACAGATAGTCAGTCAAGACAGACAGACAGACACCAAGACAGACATTCAGTCAAGATCGAGAGACAGACAGTCAGTCAAGACACACAGACAGTCAGTCAAGACAGACAGACAGTCAGTCAAGACAGTCAGTCAAGACAGACTGACAGACAGACAGTCAGTCAGTCAAGACAGACAGACAGACAGATAGTCAGTCTAGACAGACAGACAGACACCCAGACAGACATTCAGTCAAGATAGAGAGACAGACAGTCAGTCAAGACACACAGACAGATAGACAGTCAGTCAGGACTGACAGACAGTCAGTCAAGACAGACATACAGTCAGTCAAGACAGACAAACAGTCAGTCAAGGAAGGCAGACAATCAGTCAAGACAGACAGACAGTCAGTCAAGACAGACATACAGTCAGTCAAGACAGACATACAGTCAGTCAAGACAGACATACAGTCAGTCAAGACAGACAGACGGACAGACAGACAGTCAAGACAGACAGACAGACAGTCAGTCAAGACAGACAGACAGACAGTCACTCGAGACACACAGACAGACAAGACAGACAGACAGACAGACAGACAGACAGACAGACAGACAGACAGACAGACAGACAGACAGACAGACAGACAGACAGACAGACAGACAGTCAGTCAAGACACTCCTACAGATAGACAGTCAGTCAAGACAGACAGACAGGCAGATAGTCAGTCAAGACAGACAGACAGGCAGATAGTCAGTCAAGACAGACAGACAGGCAGATAGTCAATCAAGACAGACAGACAGACAGTCAGTCAAGACAGACAGACAGACAGTCAGTCAGTCAAGACAGACAGACAGTTAATCAAGACAGACAGACAGTCAGTCAAGACAGACATACAGTCAGTCAAGACAGACAGACGGACAGACAGACAGTCAAGACAGACAGACAGACATTCAGTCAAGACAGACTGACCGAAAGTCAGTCAAGACAGACAAACAGACAAGACAGACAGACAGACAGACAGACAGACAGACAGACAGACAGACAGACAGATAGACAGTCAGTCAAGACACTCCTACAGATAGACAGTCAGTCAAGACAGACAGACAGGCAGATAGTCAGTCAAGACAGACAGACAGGCAGATAGTCAGTCAAGACAGACAGACAGGCAGATAGTCAATCAAGACAGACAGACAGACAGTCAGTCAAAACAGACAGACAGACAGTCAGTCAGTCAAGACAGACAGACAGTTAATCAAGACAGACAGACAGTCAGTCAAGACAGACAGACGAACAGACAGACAGTCAGTCAAGACAGACAGACGAACAGACAGACAGACAGACAGACAGACAGACAGACAGACAGACAGACAGACAGACAGACAGACAGACAGACAGACAGACAGACAGACAGACAGACAGACAGACAGACAGACAGACAGACAGACAGACAGACAGACAGACAGACAGACAGACAGATAGACAGTCAGTCAAGACACACCTACAGATAGACAGTCAGTCAAGACAGACAGACAGGCAGATAGTCAGTCAAGACAGACAGACAGACAGTCAGTCAAGATAGACAGACAGACAGTCAGTCAAGACAGACAGACAGACAGACAGTCAGTCAAGACAGACAGACAGTTAGTCAAGACAGACAGACAGTCAGTCAAGACAGACAGACAGTCAGTCAAGACAGACAGACGAACAGACAGACAGTCAAGACAGACAGACGGACAGACAGACAGACAGACAGATAGACAGTCAGTCAAGACACACCTACAGATAGAGAGTCAGTCAAGACAGACAGAAAGGCAGATAGTCAGTCAAGACAGACAGACAGGCAGATAGTCAGTCAAGACAGACAGACATACAGATAGTCAGTCAAGACAGACAGACAGACACCCAGACAGACATTCAGTCAAGATAGAGAGACAGACAGTCAGTCAAGACACACAGACAGATAGACAGTCAGTCAGGACTGACAGACAGTCAGTCAGGACTGACAGACAGTCAGTCAAGACAGACATACAGTCAGTCAAGACAGACAAACAGTCATTCAAGACAGACAGACAGTCAGTCAAGACAGACAGACAATCAGTCAAGACAGACAGACAGTCAGTCAAGACAAACAGACAGTCAGTCAAGACAGACAGACAGTCAGTCAGACAGACAGACGGACAGACAGACAGTAAAGACCGACAGACAGACAGTCAGTCAAGACAGACAGACAGACAGTCACTCCAGATACACAGACAGATAGACAGTCAGTCAAGACAGACAGACATTCAGTCAAGACAGACTGATAGAAAGTCAGTCAAGACAGACAAACAGACAAGACAGACAGACAGACAGACAGACAGACAGACAGACAGACAGACAGACAGACAGACAGACAGACAGATAGACAGTCAGTCAAGACACTCCTACAGATAGACAGTCAGTCAAGACAGACAGACAGGCAGATAGTCAGTCAAGACAGACAGACAGGCAGATAGTCAGTCAAGACAGACAGACAGGCAGATAGTCAATCAAGACAGACAGACAGACAGTCAGTCAAGACAGACAGACAGACAGTCAGTCAGTCAAGACAGACAGACAGTTAATCAAGACAGACAGACAGTCAGTCAAGACAGACAGACGAACAGACAGACAGTCAGTCAAGACAGACAGACGAACAGACAGACAGTCAAGACAGACAGACAGACAGACAGACAGACAGACAGACAGACAGACAGACAGACAGACAGACAGACAGACAGACAGACAGACAGACAGACAGACAGACAGACAGACAGATAGACAGTCAGTCAAGACACACCTACAGATAGACAGTCAGTCAAGACAGACAGACAGGCAGATAGTCAGTCAAGACAGAAAGACAGACAGTCAGTCAAGACAGACAGACAGACAGTCAGTCAAGACAGACAGACAGACAGACAGTCAGTCAAGACGGACAGACAGTTAGTCAAGACAGACAGACAGTCAGTCAAGACAGACAGACGAACAGACAGACAGTCAAGACAGACAGACAGACAGACAGACAGACAGACAGATAGACAGTCAGTCAAGACACACCTACAGATAGACAGTCAGTCAAGACAGACAGAAAGGCAGATAGTCAGTCAAGACAGATAGACAGGCAGATAGTCAGTCAAGACAGACAGACATACAGATAGTCAGTCAAGACAGACAGACAGACACCCAGACAGACATTCAGTCAAGATAGAGAGACAGACAGTCAGTCAAGACACACAGACAGATAGACAGTCAGTCAGTCAGGACTGACAGACAGTCAGTCAAGACAGACATACAGTCAGTCAAGACAGACAAACAGTCATTCAAGACAGACAGACAGTCAGTCAAGACAGACAGACAATCAGTCAAGACAGACAGACAGTCAGTCAAGACAAACAGACAGTCAGTCAAGACAGACAGACAGTCAGTCAAGACAGACAGACAGTCAGTCAAGACAGACAGACAGTCAGTCAAGACAGACAGACAGTCAGTCAAGACAGACAGACAGTCAGTCAAGACAGACAGACAGTCAGTCAAGACAGACAGACAGTCAGTCAAGACAGACAGACATTCAGTCAAGACAGACAAACAGTCAGTCAAGACATACAGACAGTCAGTCAGACAGACAGACGGACAGACAGACAGTAAAGACCGACAGACAGACAGTCAGTCAAGACAGACAGACAGTCAGTCAAGACAGACAAACAGACAAGACAGACAGACAGACAGACAGACAGACAGACAGACAGACAGACAGACAGACAGACAGACAGACAGACAGACAGATAGACAGTCAGTCAAGACACTCCTACAGATAGACAGTCAGTCAAGACAGACAGACAGGCAGATAGTCAGTCAAGACAGACAGACAGGCAGATAGTCAGTCAAGACAGACAGACAGGCAGATAGTCAATCAAGACAGACAGACAGACAGTCAGTCAAGACAGACAGACAGACAGTCAGTCAGTCAAGACAGACAGACAGTTAATCAAGACAGACAGACAGTCAGTCAAGACAGACAGACGAACAGACAGACAGTCAGTCAGTCAAGACAGACAGACAGTTAATCAAGACAGACAGACAGTCAGTCAAGACAGACAGACGAACAGACAGACAGTCAAGACAGACAGACAGACAGACAGTCAGTCAAGACAGACAAACAGTCAGTCAAGACAGACAGACAGTCAGTCAAGACAGACAGATAGTCAGTCAAGACAGACAGACAGTCTGTCAAGACAGACAGACAGTCAGTCAAGACAGACAGACAGTCAGTCAAGACAGACAGACAGTCAAGACAGACAGACAGACAGTCAGTCGAGACACACAGATAGATAGACAGTAGGTCAAGACAGACAGACAGACAGACAGACAGACATTCAGTCAAGATAGATCGACAGACAGTCAGTCAGTCAAGACAGTCAGTCAAGACAGACATTCAGTCAAGACAGACAGACAGTCAGTCAAGACAGACAGACGGACAGACAGACAGTCAAGACAGACAGACAGACAGATAGACAGTAGGTCAAGACAGACGGACAGACATACATTCAGTCAAGATAGATCGACAGACAGTCAGTAAAGACAGACAGACAGACAGTCAGTCAAGACACACAGACAGACATATAGTCAGTCAAGACAGACAGACAGACAGACACTCAGTCAAGACAGAAAGACAGAAAGTCAGTCAAGACAGTCAGTCAAGACAGACAGACAGTCAGTCAAGACAGACAGACAGTCAGTCAAGACAGACAGACAGTCAGTCAAGACAGACAGAAAGTCAGTCAAGAAAGACAGACAGTCAGTCAAGACAGACAGACAGTCAGTCAAGACAGACAGACAGTCAGTCAAGACAGACAGACAGTCAGTCAAGACGGACAGACAGTCAGTCAAGACAGACAGACAGTCAGTCAAGACAGACAGACAGTCAGTCAAGACAGACAGACAGTCAGTCAAGACAGGCAGACAGTCAGTCAAGACAGACAGACAGTCAGTCAAGACAGACAGACTGATAGACAGTCAGTCAAGACAGTCAGTCAAGACAGACTGACAGACAGACAGTCAGTCAGTCAAGACAGATAGACAGACAGATAGTCAGTCAAGACAGACAGACAGACACCCAGACAGACATTCAGTCAAGATAGAGAGACAGACAGTCAGTCAAGACACACAGACAGTCAGTCAAGACAGACAGACAGTCAGTCAAGACAGTCAGTCAAGACAGACTGACAGACAGACAGTCAGTCAGTCAAGACAGACAGACAGACAGATAGTCAGTCTAGACAGACAGACAGACACCCAGACAGACATTCAGTCATGATAGAGAGACAGACAGTCAGTCAAGACACACAGACAGATAGACAGTCAGTCAGGACTGACAGACAGTCAGTCAAGACAGACATACAGTCAGTCAAGACAGAGAAACAGTCAGTCAAGGAAGGCAGACAATCAGTCAAGACAGACAGACAGTCAGTCAAGGCAGACATACAGTCAGTCAAGACAGACATACAGTCAGTCAAGACAGACATACAGTCAGTCAAGACAGACAGACGGACAGACAGACAGTCAAGACAGACAGACAGACAGTCAGTCAAGACAGACAGACAGACAGTCACTCGAGACACACAGACAGACAAGACAGACAGACAGACAGACAGACAGACAGACAGACAGACAGACAGACAGACAGACAGACAGACAGACAGACAGACAGATAGACAGTCAGTCAAGACACTCCTACAGATAGACAGTCAGTCAAGACAGACAGACAGGCAGATAGTCAGTCAAGACAGACAGACAGGCAGATAGTCAGTCAAGACAGACAGACAGGCCGATAGTCAATCAAGACAGACAGACAGACAGTCAGTCAAGACAGACAGACAGACAGTCAGTCAGTCAAGACAGACAGACAGTTAATCAAGACAGACAGACAGTCAGTCAAGACAGACATACAGTCAGTCAAGACAGACAGACGGACAGACAGACAGTCAAGACAGACAGACAGACATTCAGTCAAGACAGACTGACAGAAAGTCAGTCAAGACAGACAAACAGACAAGACAGACAGACAGACAGACAGACAGACAGACAGACAGACAGACAGACATACAGACAGACAGACAGACAGACAGACGAACAGACAGACAGTCAGTCAAGACAGACAGACGAACAGACAGACAGTCAAGACAGACAGACAGACAGACAGACAGACAGACAGACAGACAGACAGACAGACAGACAGACAGACAGACAGACAGACAGACAGACAGACAGACAGACAGACAGACAGACAGACAGACAGACAGTCAGTCAAGACAGACTGACAGACAGACAGTCAGTCAGTCAAGACAGACAGACAGACAGATAGTCAGTCAAGACAGACAGACAGACACCCAGACAGACATTCAGTCAAGATAGAGAGACAGACAGTCAGTCAAGACACACAGACAGTCAGTCAAGACAGACAGACAGTCAGTCAAGACAGACAGACAGTCAGTCAAGAAAGGCAGACAATCAGTCAAGACAGACAGACAGTCAGTCAAGACAGACAGACAGTCAGTCAAGACAGACAGACGGACAGACAGACAGTCAAGACAGACAGACAGACAGTCAGTCAAGACAGACAGACAGACAGTCACTCGAGACACACAGACAGATAGACAGTCAGTCAAGACAGACAGACAGGCAGATAGTCAGTCAAGACTTACAGACAGGCAGATAGTCAGTCAAGACAGACAGACAGACAGTCAGTCAAGACAGACAGACAGACAGTTAGTCAGTTAAGACAGACAGACAGTTAGTCAAGACAGACAGACGAACAGACAGACAGTCAAGACAGACAGACAGACAGACAGTCAAGACAGACAGACAGACAGACAGATAGACAGTCAGTCAAGACACACCAGGCAGATAGTCAGTCAGTCAAGACAGACAGACAGGCAGATAGTCAGTCAAGACAGACAGACAGACAGTCAGTCAAGACAGACAGACAGACAGTCAGTCAAGACAGACAGACAGACAGACAGTCAGTCAAGACAGACAGACAGTTAGTCAAGACAGACAGACAGTCAGTCAAGACAGACAGACGAACAGACAGACAGTCAAGACAGACAGTCAAGACAGACAGACAGACAGACAGATAGACAGTCAGTCAAGACACACCTACAGATAGACAGTAGGTCAAGACATACAGACAGGCAGATAGTCAGTCAAGACAGACAGACAGGCAGATAGTCAGTCAAGACAGACAGACAGACAGTCAGTCAAGACAGACAGACAGATAGACAGTCAGTCAAGACAGACTGACAGACAGACAGTCAGTCAGTCAAGACAGACAGACAGACAGTCAGTCAAGACAGACAGACAGACAGTCAGTCAAGACAGACAGACAGACAGACAGTCAGTCAAGACAGACAGACAGTTAGTCAAGACAGACAGACAGTCAGTCAAGACAGACAGACGAACAGACAGACAGTCAAGACAGACAGTCAAGACAGACAGACAGACAGACAGACAGACAGATAGACAGTCAGTCAAGACACACCTACAGATAGACAGTAGGTCAAGACATACAGACAGGCAGATAGTCAGTCAAGACAGACAGACAGGCAGATAGTCAGTCAAGACAGACAGACAGACAGTCAGTCAAGACAGACAGACTGATAGACAGTCAGTCAAGACAGACTGACAGACAGACAGTCAGTCAGTCAAGACAGACAGACAGACAGATAGTCAGTCAAGACAGACAGACAGACACCCAGACAGACATTCAGTCAAGATAGAGAGACAGACAGTCAGTCAAGACACACAGACAGATAAACAGTCAGTCAGGACTGACAGACAGTCAGTCAAGACAGACATACAGTCAGTCAAGACAGACAAACAGTCAGTAAAGACAGACAGACAGTCAGTCAAGACAGACAGACAGTCAGTCAAGACAGACAGACAATCAGTCAAGACAGACAGACAGTCAGTCAAGACAGACAGAGAGTCAGTCAAGACAGACAGACAATCAGTCAAGACAGACAGACGGTCAGTCAAGACAGACAGACAGTCAGTCAAGACAGACAGACAGTCAGTCAAGACAGACAGACAGTCAGTCAAGACAGACAGACAGTCAGTCAAGACAGACAGACAGTCAGTCAAGACAGACAGACAGTCAGTCAAGACAGACAGACAGTCAGTCAAGACAGACAGACAGTCAGTCAAGACAGACAGACAGTCAGTCAAGACAGACAGACAGTCAGTCAAGACAGACAGACAGTCAGTCAAGACAGACAGACAGTCAGTCAAGACAGACAGACATTCAGTCAAGACAGACAAACAGTCAGTCAAGACAGACAGACAGTCAGTCAGACAGACAGACGGACAGACAGACAGTAAAGACCGACAGACAGACAGTCAGTCAAGACAGACAGACAGACAGACAGACAGACAGACAGACAGACAGACAGACAGACAGACAGTCAGTCAAGACAGACTGACAGACAGACAGTCAGTCAGTCAAGACAGACAGACAGACAGATAGTCAGTCAAGACAGACAGACAGACACCCAGACAGACATTCAGTCAAGATAGAGAGACAGACAGTCAGTCAAGACACACAGACAGTCAGTCAAGACAGACAGACAGTCAGTCAAGACAGACAGACAGTCAGTCAAGAAAGGCAGACAATCAGTCAAGACAGACAGACAGTCAGTCAAGACAGACAGACAGTCAGTCAAGACAGACAGACGGACAGACAGACAGTCAAGACAGACAGACAGACAGTCAGTCAAGACAGACAGACAGACAGTCACTCGAGACACACAGACAGATAGACAGTCAGTCAAGACAGACAGACAGGCAGATAGTCAGTCAAGACTTACAGACAGGCAGATAGTCAGTCAAGACAGACAGACAGACAGTCAGTCAAGACAGACAGACAGACAGTTAGTCAGTTAAGACAGACAGACAGTTAGTCAAGACAGACAGACGAACAGACAGACAGTCAAGACAGACAGACAGACAGACAGTCAAGACAGACAGACAGACAGACAGATAGACAGTCAGTCAAGACACACCAGGCAGATAGTCAGTCAGTCAAGACAGACAGACAGGCAGATAGTCAGTCAAGACAGACAGACAGACAGTCAGTCAAGACAGACAGACAGACAGTCAGTCAAGACAGACAGACAGACAGACAGTCAGTCAAGACAGACAGACAGTTAGTCAAGACAGACAGACAGTCAGTCAAGACAGACAGACGAACAGACAGACAGTCAAGACAGACAGTCAAGACAGACAGACAGACAGACAGATAGACAGTCAGTCAAGACACACCTACAGATAGACAGTAGGTCAAGACATACAGACAGGCAGATAGTCAGTCAAGACAGACAGACAGGCAGATAGTCAGTCAAGACAGACAGACAGACAGTCAGTCAAGACAGACAGACAGATAGACAGTCAGTCAAGACAGACTGACAGACAGACAGTCAGTCAGTCAAGACAGACAGACAGACAGTCAGTCAAGACAGACAGACAGACAGTCAGTCAAGACAGACAGACAGACAGACAGTCAGTCAAGACAGACAGACAGTTAGTCAAGACAGACAGACAGTCAGTCAAGACAGACAGACGAACAGACAGACAGTCAAGACAGACAGTCAAGACAGACAGACAGACAGACAGACAGACAGATAGACAGTCAGTCAAGACACACCTACAGATAGACAGTAGGTCAAGACATACAGACAGGCAGATAGTCAGTCAAGACAGACAGACAGGCAGATAGTCAGTCAAGACAGACAGACAGACAGTCAGTCAAGACAGACAGACTGATAGACAGTCAGTCAAGACAGACTGACAGACAGACAGTCAGTCAGTCAAGACAGACAGACAGACAGATAGTCAGTCAAGACAGACAGACAGACACCCAGACAGACATTCAGTCAAGATAGAGAGACAGACAGTCAGTCAAGACACACAGACAGATAAACAGTCAGTCAGGACTGACAGACAGTCAGTCAAGACAGACATACAGTCAGTCAAGACAGACAAACAGTCAGTAAAGACAGACAGACAGTCAGTCAAGACAGACAGACAGTCAGTCAAGACAGACAGACAATCAGTCAAGACAGACAGACAGTCAGTCAAGACAGACAGAGAGTCAGTCAAGACAGACAGACAATCAGTCAAGACAGACAGACGGTCAGTCAAGACAGACAGACAGTCAGTCAAGACAGACAGACAGTCAGTCAAGACAGACAGACAGTCAGTCAAGACAGACAGACAGTCAGTCAAGACAGACAGACAGTCAGTCAAGACAGACAGACAGTCAGTCAAGACAGACAGACAGTCAGTCAAGACAGACAGACAGTCAGTCAAGACAGACAGACAGTCAGTCAAGACAGACAGACAGTCAGTCAAGACAGACAGACAGTCAGTCAAGACAGACAGACAGTCAGTCAAGACAGACAGACATTCAGTCAAGACAGACAAACAGTCAGTCAAGACAGACAGACAGTCAGTCAGACAGACAGACGGACAGACAGACAGTAAAGACCGACAGACAGACAGTCAGTCAAGACAGACAGACAGACAGTCACTCCAGACACACAGACAGATAGACAGTCAGTCAAGACAGACAGACATTCAGTCAAGACAGACAGATAGACAGTCAGTCAAGACACTCCTACAGATAGACAGTCAGTCAAGACAGACAGACAGGCAGATAGTCAGTCAAGACAGACAGACAGGCAGATAGTCAGTCAAGACAGACAGACAGGCAGATAGTCAATCAAGACAGACAGACAGACAGTCAGTCAAGACAGACAGACAGACAGTCAGTCAGTCAAGACAGACAGACAGACAGACAGTCAGTCAAGACAGACAGACAGTTAATCAAGACAGACAGACAGTCAGTCAAGACAGACAGACGAACAGACAGACAGTCAGTCAAGACAGACAGACGAACAGACAGACAGTCAAGACAGACAGACAGACAGACAGACAGACAGACAGACAGACAGACAGACAGACAGACAGACAGACAGACAGACAGACAGACAGACAGACAGATAGACAGTCAGTCAAGACACACCTACAGATAGACAGTCAGTCAAGACAGACAGACAGGCAGATAGTCAGTCAAGACAGACAGACAGACATTCAGTCAAGACAGACAGACAGACAGTCAGTCAAGACAGACAGACAGACAGACAGTCAGTCAAGACAGACAGACAGTTAGTCAAGACAGACAGACAGTCAGTCAAGACAGACAGACGAACAGACAGACAGTCAAGACAGACAGACAGACAGACAGACAGACAGATAGACAGTCAGTCAATACACACCTACAGATAGACAGTCAGTCAAGACAGACAGAAAGGCAGATAGTCAGTCAAGACAGACAGACAGGCAGATAGTCAGTCAAGACAGACAGACATACAGATAGTCAGTCAAGACAGACAGACAGACACCCAGACAGACATTCAGTCAAGATAGAGAGACAGACAGTCAGTCAAGACACACAGACAGAAAGACAGTCAGTCAGTCAGGACTGACAGACAGTCAGTCAAGAAAGACATACAGTCAGTCAAGACAGACAAACAGTCATTCAAGACAGACAGACAGTCAGTCAAGACAGACAGACAATCAGTCAAGACAGACAGACAGTCAGTCAAGACAAACAGACAGTCAGTCAAGACAGACAGACAGTCAGTCAAGACAGACAGACAGTCAGTCAAGACAGACAGACAGTCAGTCAAGACAGACAGACAGTCAGTCAAGACAGACAGACAGTCAGTCAAGACAGACAGACAGTCAGTCAAGACAGACAGACAGTCAGTCAAGACAGACAGACAGTCAGTCAAGACAGACAAACAGTCAGTCAAGACAGACAGACAGTCAGTCAGACAGACAGACGGACAGACAGACAGTAAAGACCGACAAACAGACAGTCAGTCAAGACAGACAGACAGACAGTCACTCCAGACACACAGACAGATAGACAGTCAGTCAAGACAGACAGACATTCAGTCAAGACAGACTGATAGAAAGTCAGTCAAGACAGACAAACAGACAAGACAGACAGACAGACAGACAGATAGACAGTCAGTCAAGACACTCCTACAGATAGACAGTCAGTCAAGACAGACAGACAGGCAGATAGTCAGTCAAGACAGACAGACAGGCAGATAGTCAGTCAAGACAGACAGACAGGCAGATAGTCAATCAAGACAGACAGACAGACAGTCAGTCAAGACAGACAGACAGACAGTCAGTCAGTCAAGACAGAAAGACAGTTAATCAAGACAGACAGACAGTCAGTCAAGACAGACAGACGAACAGACAGACAGTCAGTCAGTCAAGACAGACAGACAGTTAATCAAGACAGACAGACAGTCAGTCAAGACAGACAGACGAACAGACAGACAGTCAAGACAGACAGACAGACAGACAGTCAGTCAAGACAGACAAACAGTCAGTCAAGACAGACAGACAGTCAGTCAAGACAGACAGATAGTCAGTCAAGACAGACAGACAGTCTGTCAAGACAGACAGACAGTCAGTCAAGATAGACAGACAGTCAGTCAAGACAGACAGACAGTCAAGACAGACAGGCAGACAGTCAGTCGAGACACACAGATAGATAGACAGTAGGTCAAGACAGACAGACAGACAGACATTCAGTCAAGATAGATCGACAGACAGTCAGTCAGTCAAGACAGTCAGTCAAGACAGACATTCAGTCAAGACAGACAGACAGTCAGTCAAGACAGACAGACGGACAGACAGACAGTCAAGACAGACAGACAGACAGTCCGTCGAGACACACAGACAGATAGACAGTAGGTCAAGACAGACAGACAGACATACATTCAGTCAAGATAGATCGACAGACAGTCAGTAAAGACAGACAGACAGACAGTCAGTCAAGACACACAGACAGACATATAGTCAGTCAAGACAGACAGACAGACAGACACTCAGTCAAGACAGAAAGACAGAAAGTCAGTCAAGACAGTCAGTCAAGACAGACAGACAGTCAGTCAAGACAGACAGACAGTCAGTCAAGACAGACAGACAGTCAGTCAAGACAGACAGAAAGTCAGTCAAGAAAGACAGACAGTCAGTCAAGACAGACAGACAGTCAGTCAAGACAGACAGACAGTCAGTCAAGACAGACAGACAGTCAGTCAAGACGGACAGACAGTCAGTCAAGACAGACAGACAGTCAGTCAAGACAGACAGACAGTCAGTCAAGACAGACAGACAGTCAGTCAAGACAGACAGACAGTCAGTCAAGACAGACAGACAGTCAGTCAAGACAGACAGACAGTCAGTCAAGACAGGCAGACAGTCAGTCAAGACAGACAAACAGTCAGTCAAGACAGACAGACAGATAGACAGTCAGTCAAGACAGTCAGTCAAGACAGACTGACAGACAGACAGATAGTCAGTCAAGACAGACAGACAGACACCCAGACAGACATTCAGTCAAGATAGAGAGACAGACAGTCAGTCAAGACACACAGACAGTCAGTCAAGACAGACAGACAGTCAGTCAAGACAGACAGACAGTCAGTCAAGAAAGGCAGACAATCAGTCAAGACAGACAGACAGTCAGTCAAGACAGACAGACAGTCAGTCAAGACAGACAGACGGACAGACAGACAGTCAAGACAGACAGACAGACAGTCAGTCAAGACAGACAGACAGACAGTCACTCGAGACACACAGACAGATAGACAGTCAGTCAAGACAGACAGACAGGCAGATAGTCAGTCAAGACTTACAGACAGGCAGATAGTCAGTCAAGACAGACAGACAGACAGTCAGTCAAGACAGACAGACAGACAGTTAGTCAGTTAAGACAGACAGACAGTTAGTCAAGACAGACAGACGAACAGACAGACAGTCAAGACAGACAGACAGACAGACAGTCAAGACAGACAGACAGACAGACAGACAGACAGATAGACAGTCAGTCAAGACACACCAGGCAGATAGTCAGTCAGTCAAGACAGACAGACAGGCAGATAGTCAGTCAAGACAGACAGACAGACAGTCAGTCAAGACAGACAGACAGACAGTCAGTCAAGACAGACAGACAGACAGACAGTCAGTCAAGACAGACAGACAGTTAGTAAAGACAGACAGACAGTCAGTCAAGACAGACAGACGAACAGACAGACAGTCAAGACAGACAGTCAAGACAGACAGACAGACAGACAGACAGACAGATAAACAGTCAGTCAAGACACACCTACAGATAGACAGTAGGTCAAGACATACAGACAGGCAGATAGTCAGTCAAGACAGACAGACAGGCAGATAGTCAGTCAAGACAGACAGACAGACAGTCAGTCAAGACAGACAGACAGATAGACAGTCAGTCAAGACAGACTGACAGACAGACAGTCAGTCAGTCAAGACAGACAGACAGACAGTCAGTCAAGACAGACAGACAGACAGTCAGTCAAGACAGACAGACAGACAGACAGTCAGTCAAGACAGACAGACAGTTAGTCAAGACAGACAGACAGTCAGTCAAGACAGACAGACGAACAGACAGACAGTCAAGACAGACAGTCAAGACAGACAGACAGACAGACAGACAGACAGATAGACAGTCAGTCAAGACACACCTACAGATAGACAGTAGGTCAAGACATACAGACAGGCAGATAGTCAGTCAAGACAGACAGACAGGCAGATAGTCAGTCAAGACAGACAGACAGACAGTCAGTCAAGACAGACAGACAGATAGACAGTCAGTCAAGACAGACTGACAGACAGACAGTCAGTCAGTCAAGACAGACAGACAGACAGATAGTCAGTCAAGACAGACAGACAGACAGTCAGTCAAGACAGACAGACAGATAGACAGTCAGTCAAGACAGACTGACAGACAGACAGTCAGTCAGTCAAGACAGACAGACAGACAGATAGTCAGTCAAGACAGACAGACAGACACCCAGACAGACATTCAGTCAAGATAGAGAGACAGACAGTCAGTCAAGACACACAGACAGATAAACAGTCAGTCAAGACAGACAGACAGTTAGTCAAGACAGACAGACAGTCAGTCAAGACAGACAGACGAACAGACAGACAGTCAAGACAGACAGACAGACAGACAGACAGACAGATAGACAGTCAGTCAATACACACCTACAGATAGACAGTCAGTCAAGACAGACAGAAAGGCAGATAGTCAGTCAAGACAGACAGACAGGCAGATAGTCAGTCAAGACAGACAGACATACAGATAGTCAGTCAAGACAGACAGACAGACACCCAGACAGACATTCAGTCAAGATAGAGAGACAGACAGTCAGTCAAGACACACAGACAGATAGACAGTCAGTCAGTCAGGACTGACAGACAGTCAGTCAAGAAAGACATACAGTCAGTCAAGACAGACAAACAGTCATTCAAGACAGACAGACAGTCAGTCAAGACAGACAGACAATCAGTCAAGACAGACAGACAGTCAGTCAAGACAAACAGACAGTCAGTCAAGACAGACAGACAGTCAGTCAAGACAGACAGACAGTCAGTCAAGACAGACAGACAGTCAGTCAAGACAGACAGACAGTCAGTCAAGACAGACAGACAGTCAGTCAAGACAGACAGACAGTCAGTCAAGACAGACAGACAGTCAGTCAAGACAGACAGACAGTCAGTCAAGACAGACAAACAGTCAGTCAAGACAGACAGACAGTCAGTCAGACAGACAGACGGACAGACAGACAGTAAAGACCGACAAACAGACAGTCAGTCAAGACAGACAGACAGACAGTCACTCCAGACACACAGACAGATAGACAGTCAGTCAAGACAGACAGACATTCAGTCAAGACAGACTGATAGAAAGTCAGTCAAGACAGACAAACAGACAAGACAGACAGACAGACAGACAGATAGACAGTCAGTCAAGACACTCCTACAGATAGACAGTCAGTCAAGACAGACAGACAGGCAGATAGTCAGTCAAGACAGACAGACCGGCAGATAGTCAGTCAAGACAGACAGACAGGCAGATAGTCAATCAAGACAGACAGACAGACAGTCAGTCAAGACAGACAGACAGACAGTCAGTCAGTCAAGACAGAAAGACAGTTAATCAAGACAGACAGACAGTCAGTCAAGACAGACAGACGAACAGACAGACAGTCAGTCAGTCAAGACAGACAGACAGTTAATCAAGACAGACAGACAGTCAGTCAAGACAGACAGACGAACAGACAGACAGTCAAGACAGACAGACAGACAGACAGTCAGTCAAGACAGACAAACAGTCAGTCAAGACAGACAGACAGTCAGTCAAGACAGACAGATAGTCAGTCAAGACAGACAGACAGTCTGTCAAGACAGACAGACAGTCAGTCAAGATAGACAGACAGTCAGTCAAGACAGACAGACAGTCAAGACAGACAGGCAGACAGTCAGTCGAGACACACAGATAGATAGACAGTAGGTCAAGACAGACAGACAGACAGACATTCAGTCAAGATAGATCGACAGACAGTCAGTCAGTCAAGACAGTCAGTCAAGACAGACATTCAGTCAAGACAGACAGACAGTCAGTCAAGACAGACAGACGGACAGAAAGACAGTCAAGACAGACAGACAGACAGTCCGTCGAGACACACAGACAGATAGACAGTAGGTCAAGACAGACAGACAGACATACATTCAGTCAAGATAGATCGACAGACAGTCAGTAAAGACAGACAGACAGACAGTCAGTCAAGACACACAGACAGACATATAGTCAGTCAAGACAGACAGACAGACAGACACTCAGTCAAGACAGAAAGACAGAAAGTCAGTCAAGACAGTCAGTCAAGACAGACAGACAGTCAGTCAAGACAGACAGACAGTCAGTCAAGACAGACAGACAGTCAGTCAAGACAGACAGAAAGTCAGTCAAGAAAGACAGACAGTCAGTCAAGACAGACAGACAGTCAGTCAAGACAGACAGACAGTCAGTCAAGACAGACAGACAGTCAGTCAAGACGGACAGACAGTCAGTCAAGACAGACAGACAGTCAGTCAAGACAGACAGACAGTCAGTCAAGACAGACAGACAGTCAGTCAAGACAGACAGACAGTCAGTCAAGACAGACAGACAGTCAGTCAAGACAGGCAGACAGTCAGTCAAGACAGACAAACAGTCAGTCAAGACAGACAGACAGATAGACAGTCAGTCAAGACAGTCAGTCAAGACAGACTGACAGACAGACAGATAGTCAGTCAAGACAGACAGACAGACACCCAGACAGACATTCAGTCAAGATAGAGAGACAGACAGTCAGTCAAGACACACAGACAGTCAGTCAAGACAGACAGACAGTCAGTCAAGACAGACAGACAGTCAGTCAAGAAAGGCAGACAATCAGTCAAGACAGACAGACAGTCAGTCAAGACAGACAGACAGTCAGTCAAGACAGACAGACGGACAGACAGACAGTCAAGACAGACAGACAGACAGTCAGTCAAGACAGACAGACAGACAGTCACTCGAGACACACAGACAGATAGACAGTCAGTCAAGACAGACAGACAGGCAGATAGTCAGTCAAGACTTACAGACAGGCAGATAGTCAGTCAAGACAGACAGACAGACAGTCAGTCAAGACAGACAGACAGACAGTTAGTCAGTTAAGACAGACAGACAGTTAGTCAAGACAGACAGACGAACAGACAGACAGTCAAGACAGACAGACAGACAGACAGTCAAGACAGACAGACAGACAGACAGATAGACAGTCAGTCAAGACACACCAGGCAGATAGTCAGTCAGTCAAGACAGACAGACAGGCAGATAGTCAGTCAAGACAGACAGACAGACAGTCAGTCAAGACAGACAGACAGACAGTCAGTCAAGACAGACAGACAGACAGACAGTCAGTCAAGACAGACAGACAGTTAGTAAAGACAGACAGACAGTCAGTCAAGACAGACAGACGAACAGACAGACAGTCAAGACAGACAGTCAAGACAGACAGACAGACAGACAGACAGACAGATAAACAGTCAGTCAAGACACACCTACAGATAGACAGTAGGTCAAGACATACAGACAGGCAGATAGTCAGTCAAGACAGACAGACAGGCAGATAGTCAGTCAAGACAGACAGACAGACAGTCAGTCAAGACAGACAGACAGATAGACAGTCAGTCAAGACAGACTGACAGACAGACAGTCAGTCAGTCAAGACAGACAGACAGACAGTCAGTCAAGACAGACAGACAGACAGTCAGTCAAGACAGACAGACAGACAGACAGTCAGTCAAGACAGACAGACAGTTAGTCAAGACAGACAGACAGTCAGTCAAGACAGACAGACGAACAGACAGACAGTCAAGACAGACAGTCAAGACAGACAGACAGACAGACAGACAGACAGATAGACAGTCAGTCAAGACACACCTACAGATAGACAGTAGGTCAAGACATACAGACAGGCAGATAGTCAGTCAAGACAGACAGACAGGCAGATAGTCAGTCAAGACAGACAGACAGACAGTCAGTCAAGACAGACAGACAGATAGACAGTCAGTCAAGACAGACTGACAGACAGACAGTCAGTCAGTCAAGACAGACAGACAGACAGATAGTCAGTCAAGACAGACAGACAGACACCCAGACAGACATTCAGTCAAGATAGAGAGACAGACAGTCAGTCAAGACACACAGACAGATAAACAGTCAGTCAGGACTGACAGACAGTCAGTCAAGACAGACATACAGTCAGTCAAGACAGACAAACAGTCAGTAAAGACAGACAGACAGTCAGTCAAGACAGACAGACAGTCAGTCAAGACAGACAGACAATCAGTCAAGACAGACAGACAGTCAGTCAAGACAGACAGAGAGTCAGTCAAGACAGACAGACAATCAGTCAAGACAGACAGACGGTCAGTCAAGACAGACAGACAGTCAGTCAAGACAGACAGACAGTCAGTCAAGACAGACAGACAGTCAGTCAAGACAGACAGACAGTCAGTCAAGACAGACAGACAGTCAGTCAAGACAGACAGACAGTCAGTCAAGACAGACAGACAGTCAGTCAAGACAGACAGACAGTCAGTCAAGACAAACAGACAGATAGACAGTCAAGACAGACAGACAAACAGTCAGTCAAGACACACAGACAGATAGACAGTCAGTCAAGACAGTCAGTCAAGACAGACAGACAGTCAGTCAAGACAGATATACAGTCAGTCAAGACAAACAAACAGTCATTCAAGACAGATAGACAGATAGTCAGACAGACAGACAGTCAGTCAAGACACTCAGTCAAGACAGACAGACAGTCAGTTAAGACAGACAGACAGACAGACAGACAGTCAAGACAAACAGACGGACAGAAAGACGGTCAAGACAGACAGACAGACAGACAGAAAGACAGACAGTCAGTCAAGACAGACAGACAGACAGTCAGTCAAGACACAGACAGAGAGACAGTCAGCCAAGACAGACAGACAGATAGACAGACAGACAGACATTCAGTCAAGACAGACAGACAGACAGTCAGTCAAGACAGACAGTCAGTCAAGACAGACAGACAGACAGTCAGTCAAGACAGACAGACAGAAAGTCAGTCAAGACAGACAGACAGACAGTCAGTAAAGACAGAGAGGCAGACAGATAGTCAGTCAAGACAGACAGACAGACAGTCAGTCAAGACACACAGTCAGATAGACAGTCAGTCAAGACAAACAGAAAGTCAGTCAAGACATACTGTAGTCAAGACAGACAAACAGACAGTCAAGACAGACAGACGGAAAGACGGACAGTCAGTCAAGACACACAGACAGATAGACAGTCAGTCAAGACAGACAGACAGGCAGATAGTCAGTGAAGACAGACAGACAGACAGTCAGTAAAGACAGACAGACAGTCAGTCAAGACAGACAGACAGTCAGTCAAGACAGAAAGAAAGACAGTCAGTCAAGACAAACAGACAGATAGACAGTCAAGACAGACAGACAAACAGTCAGTCAAGACACACAGACAGATAGACAGTCAGTCAAGACAGACAGACAGTCAGTCAAGACAGAAAGACAGTCAGTCAAGACAGATATACAGTCAGTCAAGACAGACAAACAGTCAGTCAAGACAGACAGACAGTCAGACAGACAGACAGACATTCAGTCAAGACAGGCAGACAGTCAAGACAGACAGACAGACAGTCAGTCGAGACACACAGATAGATAGACAGTAGGTCAAGACAGACAGACAGACAGACAGACAGACATTCAGTCAAGATAGATCGACAGACAGTCAGTCAGTCAAGACAGTCAGTCAAGACAGACATTCAGTCAAGACAGACAGACAGTCAGTCAAGACAGACAGACGGACAGACAGACAGTCAAGACAGACAGACAGACAGTCAAGACAGATAGACAGCCAGACAGTCCGTAGAGACACACAGACAGATAGACAGTAGGTCAAGACAGACAGACAGACATACATTCAGTCAAGATAGATCGACAGACAGTCAGTCAAGACAGACAGACAGACAGTCAGTCGACACACACAGACAGACATGTAGTCGGTCGAAGACAGACAGACAGACAGACATTCAGTCAAGACAGAAAGACAGAAAGTCAGTCAAGACAGTCAGTCAAGACAGACAGACAGTCAGTCAAGACAGACAGACAGTCAGTCAAGACAGACAGAAAGTCAGTGAAGACAGACAGAAAGTCAGTCAAGACAGACAGACAGTCAGTCAAGACAGACAGACAGTCAGTCAAGACAGACAGACAGTCAGTCAAGACAGACAGACAGTCAGTCAAGACAGACAGACAGTCAGTCAAGACAGAGAGACAGTCAGTCAAGACAGACAGACAGTCAGTCAAGACAGACAGACAGTCAGTCAAGACAGACAGACAGACAGTCAGTCAAGACAGACAGACAGTCAGTCAAGACAGACAGACAGTCAGTCAAGACAGACAGACAGTCAGTCAAGACAGACAGACAGTCAGTCAAGAAAGACAGACGGACAGACAGACAGTCAAGACAGACAGACAGACAGACAGTAAAGACAGACAGACAGACAGATAGTCAGTCAAGACAGACAGACAGACAGATAGTCAGTCAAGACAGACAGATAGTCAGTCAAGACAGACAGACAGACAGTCAGTCAAGACAGACAGAAAGACAGACAGACAGACAGATAGACAGTCAGTCAAGACACACCTACAGATAGACAGTCACTCAAGACAGAGAGACAGGCAGATAGTCAGTCAAGACAGACAGACAGACAGTCAGTCAAGACTGACAGACAGACAGTCAGTCAAGACTGACAGACAGACAGTCAGTCAGTCAAGACAGACAGACAGACAGATAGTCAGTCTAGACAGACAGACAGACACCCAGACAGACATTCAGTCAAGATAGAGAGACAGATAGACAGTCAGTCAGGACTGACAGACAGTCAGTCAAGACAGACATACAGTCAGTCAAGAAAGGCAGACAATCAGTCAAGACAGACAGACAGTCAGTCAAGACAGACATACAGTCAGTCAAGACAGACATACAGTCAGTCAAGAAAGACAGACGGACAGACAGACAGTCAAGACAGACAGACAGACAGTCAGTCAAGACAGACAGACAGACAGTCAGTCAAGACAGACAGACAGACAGTCACTCGAGACACACAGACAAACAAGACAGACAGACAGACAGACAGACAGACAGACAGACAGACAGACAGACAGACAGACAGACAGACAGATAGACAGTCAGTCAAGACACTCCTACAGATAGACAGTCAGTCAAGACAGACAGACAGGCAGATAGTCAGTCAAGACAGACAGACAGGCAGATAGTCAGTCAAATCAGACGGACAGGCAGATAGTCAATCAAGACAGACAGACAGACAGTCAGTCAAGACAGACAGACAGACAGTCAGTCAGTCAAGACAGACAGACAGTTAATCAAGACAGACAGACAGTCAGTCAAGACAGACATACAGTCATTCAAGACAGACAGACGGACAGACAGACAGTCAAGACAGACAGACAGACATTCAGTCAAGACAGACTGACAGAAAGTCAGTCAAGACAGACAAACAGACAAGACAGACAGACAGACAGACAGACAGACAGACAGACAGACAGACAGACAGACAGATAGACAGTCAGTCAAGACACTCCTAAAGATAGACAGTCAGTCAAGACAGACAGACAGGCAGATATTCAGTCAAGACAGACAGACAGGCAGATAGTCAGTCAAGACAGACAGACAGGCAGATAGTCAATCAAGACAGACAGACAGACAGTCAGTCAAGACAGACAGACAGACAGTCAGTCAGTCAAGACAGACAGACAGTTAATCAAGACGGACAGACAGTCAGTCAAGACAGACAGACGAACAGACAGACAGTCAGTCAAGACAGACAGACGAACAGACAGACAGTCAAGACAGACAGACAGACAGACAGACAGACAGACAGACAGACAGACAGACAGACAGACAGACAGACAGACAGACAGACAGACAGACAGACAGACAGACAGACAGACAGATAGACAGTCAGTCAAGACACACCTACAGATAGACAGTCAGTCAAGACAGACAGACAGGCAGATAGTCAGTCAAGACAGACAGACAGACAGTCAGTCAAGACAGACAGACAGACAGACAGTCAGTCAAGACAGAGAGACAGTTAGTCAAGACAGACAGACAGTCAGTAAAGACAGACAGACGAACAGACAGACAGTCAAGACAGACAGACAGACAGACAGACAGACAGACAGACAGATAGACAGACAGATAGACAGACAGATAGACAGTCAGTCAAGACACACCTACAGATAGACAGTCAGTCAAGACAGACAGAAAGGCAGATAGTCAGTCAAGACAGACAGACAGGCAGATATTCAGTCAAGACAGACAGACATACAGATAGTCAGTCAAGACAGACAGACAGACACCCAGACAGACATTCATTCAAGATAGAGAGACAGACAGTCAGTCAAGACACACAGACAGATAGACAGTCAGTCAGGACTGACAGACAGTCAGTCAGGACTGACAGACAGTCAGTCAAGACAGACATACAGTCAGTCAAGACAGACAAACAGTCATTCAAGACAGACAGACAGTCAGTCAAGACAGACAGACAATCAGTCAAGACAGACAGACAGTCAGTCAAGACAGACAGACAGTCAGTCAAGACAGACAGACAGTCAGTCAAGACAGACAGACAGTCAGTCAAGACAGACAGACAGTCAGTCAAGACAGACAGACAGTCAGTCAAGACAGACAGACAGTCAGTCAAGACAGACAGACAGTCAGTCAAGACAGACAGACAGTCAGTCAAGACAGACAGACAGTCAGTCAAGACAGACAGACAGTCAGTCAAGACAGAAAGACAGTCAGTCAAGACAGACAGACAGTCAGTCAAGACAGACAGACAGTCAGTCAGACAGACAGACGGACAGAGAGACAGTCAAGACAGACAGACAGACAGTCAGTCAGTCAAGACAGACAGACAGACAGTCACTCGAGACACACAGACAGATAGACAGACAGTCAAGACAGACAGACAATCAGTCAAGACAGACTGATAGAAAGTCAGTCAAGACAGACAAACAGACAAAACAGACAGACAGACAGACAGACAGACAGATAGACAGTCAGTCAAGACACTCCTACAGATAGACAGTCAGTCAAGACAGACAGACAGGCAGATAGTCAGTCAAGACAGACAGACAGGCAGATAGTCAGTCAAGACAGACAGACAGGCAGAGGGTCAATCAAGACAGACAGACAGACAGTCAGTCAAGACAGACAGACAGACAGTCAGTCAAGACAGACAGACAGTTAATCAAGACAGACAGACAGTTAATCAAGACAGACAGACGAACAGACAGACAGTCAGTCAAGACAGACAGACGAACAGACAGACAGTCAAGACAGACAGACAGACAGACAGACAGACAGACAGACAGACAGACAGACAGACAGACAGACAGACAGACAGACAGACAGACAGATAGACAGTCAGTCAAGACACACCTACAGATAGACAGTCAGTCAAGACAGACAGACAGGCAGACAGTCAGTCAAGACAGACAGACAGGCAGATAGTCAGTCAAGACAGACAGACAGACAGTCAGTCAAGACAGACAGACAGACAGACAGTCAGTCAAGACAGATAGACAGTTAGTCAAGACAGACAGACAGTCAGTCAAGACAGACAGACGAATAGACAGACAGTCAAGACAGACAGACAGACAGACAGATAGACAGTCAGTCAAGACACACCTACAGATAGACAGTCAGTCAAGACAGACAGACAGGCAGATAGTCAGTCAAGACAGACAGACAGGCAGATAGTCAGTCAAGACAGACAGACATACAGATAGTCAGTCAAGACAGACAGACAGACACCCAGACAGACATTCAGTCAAGATAGAGAGACAGACAGTCAGTCAAGACACACAGACAGATAGACAGTCAGTCAGGACTGACAGACAGTCTGTCAGGACTGACAGACAGTCATTCAAGACAGACATACAGTCAGTCAAGACAGACAAACAGTCATTCAAGACAGACAGACAGTCAGTCAAGACAGACAGACAATCAGTCAAGACAGACAGACAGTCAGTCAAGACAGACAGACAGTCAGTCAAGACAGACAGACAGTCAGTCAAGACAGACAGATAGTCAGTCAAGACAGACAGACAGTCAGTCAAGACAGACAGACAGTCAGTCAAGACAGACAGACAGTCAGTCAAGACAGACAGACAGTCAGTCAAGACAGACAGACAGTCAGTCAAGACAGACAGACGGACAGACAGACAGTCAAGACAGACAGACAGACAGACAGTCCAGACAGACAGACAGACAGATAGTCAGTCAAGACAGACAGACAGTCAGTCAGTCAAGACAGACAGACAGACAGTCAGTCAAGGCAGACAGACAGACGGTCAGTCAAGACAGACAGACAGATATTCAGTCAAGACAGACAGACAGACAGTCAGTCAAGACAGACAGACAGACAGATAGTCAGTCAAGACAGACAGACAAACAGTCAGTCAAGACACACAGACAGATAGACAGTCAGTCAAGACAGTCAGTCAAGACAGACAGACAGTCAGTCAAGACAGATATACAGTCAGTCAAGACAAACAAACAGTCATTCAAGACAGATAGACAGATAGTCAGACAGACAGACAGTCAGTCAAGACACTCAGTCAAGACAGACAGACAGTCAGTTAAGACAGACAGACAGACAGACAGACAGTCAAGACAAACAGACGGACAGAAAGACGGTCAAGACAGACAGACAGACAGACAGAAAGACAGACAGTCAGTCAAGACAGACAGACAGACAGACAGTCAGTCAAGACACAGACAGAGAGACAGTCAGTCAAGACAGACAGACAGATAGACAGACAGACAGACATTCAGTCAAGACAGACAGACAGACAGTCAGTCAAGACAGACAGTCAGTCAAGACAGACAGACAGACAGTCAGTCAAGACAGACAGACAGAAAGTCAGTCAAGACAGACAGACAGACAGTCAGTAAAGACAGACAGGCAGACAGATAGTCAGTCAAGACAGACAGACAGACAGTCAGTCAAGACACACAGTCAGATAGACAGTCAGTCAAGACAAACAGAAAGTCAGTCAAGACATACAGTAGTCAAGACAGACAAACAGACAGTCAAGACAGACAGACGGAAAGACAGACAGTCAGTCAAGACACACAGACAGATAGACAGTCAGTCAAGACAGACAGACAGGCAGATAGTCAGTGAAGACAGACAGACAGACAGTCAGTAAAGACAGACAGACAGTCAGTCAAGACAGACAGACAGTCAGTCAAGACAGAAAGAAATACAGTCAGTCAAGACAAACAGACAGATAGACAGTCAAGACAGACAGACAAACAGTCAGTCAAGACACACAGACAGATAGACAGTCAGTCAAGACGGACAGACAGTCAGTCAAGACAGAAAGACAGTCAGTCAAGACAGATATACAGTCAGTCAAGACAGACAAACAGTCAGTCAAGACAGACAGACAGTCAGACAGACAGACAGACATTCAGTCAAGACAGGCAGACAGTCAAGACAGACAGACAGACAGTCAGTCGAGACACACAGATAGATAGACAGTAGGTCAAGACAGACAGACAGACAGACAGACAGACATTCAGTCAAGATAGATCGACAGACAGTCAGTCAGTCAAGACAGTCAGTCAAGACAGACAGACAGTCAGTCAAGACAGACAGACAGTCAGTCAAGACAGACAGACAGTCAGTCAAGACAGAGAGACAGTCAGTCAAGACAGACAGACAGTCAGTCAAGACAGACAGACAGTCAGTCAAGACAGACAGACAGACAGTCAGTCAAGACAGACAGACAGTCAGTTGAACCGAGGAGGTTATTACTCGTGTTATTACTCTTTACTTCCGAGTTCCCGCGATGGACCTTTCGTTGCTGGTTCAATGTCGATACTCTGACCGAGAGCTAACCCCGACTTGCGAACATAACGGTAGCGTGCGAACGGGGGAATCGTTCAACTCTTCAAAGGCGTATTTGGGATCGTAGTCTTTCGTTCGGTGGTTCGAGCTGACTTACTGTATTATAAATTGCTGGTCACAAAATAGTCCAATGCACAACAGCTTTTTCTCGGCTTGTTTCTAATTCGTATCTCCTTCGCCTCTCGTACGTATCTGTTTCTAAAACCGCTCTCCAGTTCCTGCTTCCACCACCACCACTTCCGTTAGCTTGCACAATCGCGGTTCTTCCAAAACCCTCAGAAACCACGATGCTTTACCAAAATCTATGTTTTTAGCAGGATATTCAAAACCACCATTTCCAGGAAGTTCCACCCAAAATCTACGTTTCCAAGGGGAAATGGAATATTCTTTTACGTCTTTTATATTTTCTGAACTACGAATAAAACGCTTCCGATAATTAATTATTAATGACCAACCCAATGTAACACTCCTTCCTTCCCTGAAAAGTTTTGTCTCCGACAAAACAGAACCACGTTAAAACTTGATATCTTCTACTTAGCTTTCTACTGCTTAAGCTTCATTTTGATTTCAATTATTTTTAACTCTACCAATCGGTCAGTCTGTCTAACCTTAGGTTACAACAGGACAACCTAGTTGCAGTATCGGCTTTGTAAAAATAAGATTCTTAATTCTTAACAGCCTCAACTCTTGCTTTGCCTGAGGGTTCTCATAGCGGTGACTACCGGGTTTTATGGACCCGAAGTCGGTGCTCCAGCACTACTAGCTGTCTACTCTCCTGGCAAAGCGTAATATTTTATAAAATATTCAAAACAATAAAATAAATTCTACATCCCTCCCCCCTTTCGAAAAATCTCGTTCGGGGTAGGGTTTATTTTTATTTCGACGAAATCAAGTTTTGATTCTCCGATCTCAACTACCAACAAAGAAGAATTAGTATCACAAACGTCTGGTCACTCCATTTTACTTTATAAGTTTAGTAGATCTAATGAGATATATAGCAAAATCGACACAATTACTTTTTAAAATATCAACTATTTGGAATAGTTTGCTTTCGAACCAACCTCCCAGAATTAAAGAAGGAATAAACTTTTTCCCTTTTAAAGTTCTACTTAAACCATGTGCAACCTTGGAAGCTGTGGTCACGATGCAAGGAACGAGAACTACATTACCACGATTCTGAAATTCGCCTTGCCAAAGCTGTTGTCAAATTTACAATCATCAATATCTAATTTCGTATTCTCCTCCATTGGCTCTTGATACTCGGCCATGATGATGAACTCTCCTTGCGGTCATCTTCCATGACCTCTATGCCAGCGTAGCTGAATGAGTTTGCAACGACGTTTCTTTATACAACCAGATGTCAGCTCCTGCAACAAATGAGCACGTTAGCAGACAATAAAAGCCGGCTAGTAAGACTTCACTAGCCGTTGGCTAGAATCGGCTGTCCTCTGACGCCCGATTTTAGCCATAAGGGACTGCATAATAGTTGGCTGGCGTTTGGCCATTATAATGGTATGGCCATTTCGATAATTTCGCTGGATAAATAGTTTCGCTTATATACATGCTTCTGTACACACAGGCGTCTTTAGAAGTTGGCTTACTCTTAGCCGTTAGAACTGTATGGCAATTTTGACAAATATGTCACAGATGAAGTTCATACTTCATACGCAATTTCTTAATATACGTTGTCGTAACCTCTTATTTTCATTAGGCTTGTTGTTGTGAGTGACATATGATTCGAGGTCTCAAAATGGTACAGTCGCACTATGTTGTTTCGGGTAGTGGCAGAATTTCGATTAACTGCTTAGTTGCAGTCACCTTGGTACGGTTCTAAACAGTTGTTCTTATTCTACCTGGGAGTGTGCGACAAAATGTCAATAGTTGGTCAACAGATACTTGTACTTTTAGATCGATAGACGTCTGTGCCGCGATGACGTAATCAATCCAAGGACGCCATAAAAACGCACTTTGACATGAAATAGTAATAAAATTGATTTATAGCTACGTTTCTCCTGGGTTCTTTATTAAGAACCTCTGGCGGTGCAGGCAACTCCTCGTCCACATACAGGTTGACTCCCAATCCAATGAGGGGTGGTGATTCAGCTTGTCCGTCTTTCTCCGTAGTGTATGTGGACGGTGTCTTTCCTCCTCCACGCCTTACAACGGCGACACACTGATAATCCTTGGATTCACTTCTACTTTAAATTAAAATCTGTAAAATAGTAAACGCATTATATCTAGAACAGCTGTGTAACCGCTTACTTCGCGATATTCTCACGTCTTCTCTGTATTTGATCCTTTGTGATGAAAATATTTCTGCTTCATTCAGCCGCATTATTTTTGGTTCGATGTTCCCGAATTGTACTTTCCAGGAACAAATCTTATCTGCGTCTCCAGTTTTCGACATTATTCTCTCAGCAAAATTTAGAATTGATTTATTCTTCAATTCTTTTAGATCGTCCCACATTAAGCGGAGGTCCAGTTTCTTACTCTGAGTAAATTTGTCTTTCCCGTCGCTCAGTTTCAAAATTTGATTTTTCCGTTTGGACATTAAAATCAAACTTTCGTCTATTTCTAGGGTAAACCATAGATCAAAAATTCCCCTAGTAGGTACAGGAAAAATGCGAAATAGTTCAAAATCTGGTGCTGCGTCTTTCAATGGTATTTTCAAAGCCACCTGCAATCGCTCTTCTACCAAGCTAAAAGAAGATTCAAGCAAAAGCGAATACCAAGCAAAAGGATTAATCGGTTCTACGTTTTCTGCTAATTCGTAAATACCCTTTGAACGGACCAATTTATCAACCTGCTCAAGAAGTATCTTTAAATCTTTGGGGGGAACCAGTAGTTTGGGAATTTTTTTTTTTTTTTTTTTTTCTAACACGGATATCGCTCTCTCCACTTCTAAGAAATAATCAGCCAGGACCTGCAAATGTGATCCCGTTTCAAACATTGCGGAAGACAAATAGGCTGTTTCTAGAGCCAAAGTTACATTAACTTGCCGTTCATCTAGTTGGATAAGGGTTCGTTCCACTTTCCCAATTCCCTCCAAAATCTCTGATAATGTCCAGTTGGATAAGGGTTCGTTCCACTTTCCCAATTCCCTCCAAAATCTCTGATAATGTCCAGTTCAGGCTTGACATACGATTTTCTAGATTCCACAGTGAACTTTGAGTGGTTGAATCGTGGAACAATTCAGCCATTCTGATTTTATCACGCGTGGTTTGAAGAACTGAATTATCGTCCAAAACCAATTCAAGTTTTTGTTTTAATTGATTTGCTACGTTAAATACGGACTCTGAGCTTTCGGAGGTCAAACCTGAAAAGACGGTCGTTCGTTCCCTAACCATATGCAAAACTGAATTCTTATAGCGGTCCATAGCGTAAATTTTAGCCAAAATCGAATTTTCATAATTCTTTGCAATACTTTCAAAAAGTCTCGCGGAATAAACTGATTTACGCTTGAATAGTGGTTTTATTGCCGCCGAATATCTTTCCGCACGTTCACTCAACAGCTGATATGTCGACTGCAAGTGTCCTAACTCGACATCGAGGTATACTGTCCATTCAGAAATAGTCACTGTTACTCCTACGGTCTTATGAATTAAAGCGCCATCGACTAGCGAAAATGTCCTACCATTTTGAGTTGTGAGGTGATTTTCTGAGTCTTCAGCCAATGCTGCTACTGCAAGAACGAGTAGGAATCCACTGTTCATTTTTTTGGGGGGGTTTTGAGCAACGATACACCTACAGTAAAAATATTATGCGCATTCATATTTAAACTCTGGGCTTATCACTGTTTTAAATCTTATCCCACTCGACTAAATTTTCGGGTCTGAATTTAGGATACATAGTTCGCAGTCCGCTTAATTCTGAGGTCTTAAACATTCCTGCTGGACAGTAGACTGTTTTTATCCACGGTTCCACACTTTCTACTACCTCACTAACTTGTGAAGTAACTCTGAGAATCCACTTAATACCACTATTCTGGACAGTTCCCACTATTTCATTTCTTTTGCTATGCCCTGAAAAATAGGATGCAATCTGTTCCGCTGAAATTTTTACGCTATTTCCCACTAAAACTTTCAGTTCCCTAATCAGTTCCCTGTCAGGAGTGAAGGAAGGGCTACTTATCAGATTGATTATGAGCGTCAGTACGCACTCCTTAGCGAAATTCTCGGATACCCGTTCATCCTTTCCTCCTGCCAGAAAATCCCGGTATGACTTGAAATCACTTATGTACGTTACGATTTCTTTCATTTGTTCTGAAATAAGGGAACGCAAATAAGGCGCAATTATACTAGCAACTTCCAAAGCAACACATAAACGGCAGTCTTACAAAGTATTTCTATGAATTACCATCCCCTTATTTTTATTTTTATTTTTATCCCTGCGCAGCAACTACTTCTTTAACTTATTATTAATTTACCCATCAAATAAAAGCAAAACAAAACTAAATTATACTCTACTTATTGGCTACGCACCTCCTCCCCTCAGCAACGTTAATTTTTCTACTTTTTACCCCATTACTCTTTTAACGTCACTTACACTTCTATAAATTCACCCAATGATTTTATACCAAACCTCCCCTTTGATCTTAATCCCCCCCTTTTGCTTTTAAACTCCCAAATTTTTTTTTTTTTTTTTTTTATAATTTGAAAATCTTTATCACCCTTATCGCCCTCTCCCCACACCCCCAGCAAAGCTCTATCTTTGCTTCTTCTTCGCCCCAATTTTCTTCTACTGTAGTGTAAGTAGCCGAGCTACGGCAGACCAGGCAGTCCGCCCATAGCTCGGCAACGTAGACTGCACCGTGGCAGTCAGGGCACTTGCCCTTGCCCGCAAAATTTGGCGTCGTGACCCCGCGGCAATGCGGACACATACCTTTCTGGTATTTCACGTTCATCATTCTGCAAGAAAATGACCCTTGATAGCTAAGTGATAACATTTAATAAAGGAAGGATCGTATTGACAATAATAAAGCAGCAGGATTTAGCGCGGTACATTATCTCATGATACACTGATAACAAGCAGCAAAATAGCGTGTCGAATAACAATAAATCAAAGCTGACTGCGGTGCATAAAACAAGCGGAACACAAATTTCTTATCCAAGATTTGGTAGAATTTCACTGTGTATGGATTCTATCGCTCCCCGAAATGGATGGCCCGAAAACACTATTTCCATAAGGCTTTTACACTGTGGACATCGAAGGCTGTATAGCTCATCTGTCTCTAATACCCGGCGCCGGTAGTGTTCCTCATAATTAGAGATACATGGGCCACAAAACCAATGTCCACACTCTTTCCCTATTGCTGGGTCTTCAACCACTTCTAAACAAATGCTACACTGCAGTGTTTCTGATAATTTTTGTCGTGCCTCTGCACGATCCCTTCTAAGTAGTTCGACTTCCAATTTTCGCTGATTGTTAATCTCTCTAGCGAATTTTAACATGCTCATCTGTCCAATGAGCATTTCCTGCGTGTCCAAAAGTACATCTTGCACGTCTGCCAGATGACCTTTGATTATCCCTATTTCTCTGTCCTTACTTTCTATCTTTTTCAACAGAGACTTATTATGAATTTCCACTTTTTCTTTCTCTTCCTTCAATTCAGTCTGTTTGTTCGTGGCTATTGCCAATAGGAGTCTATTGTGTGCATTATCTAGCCTTTCCATTTTAAGTGCGATTTCGGCCTCCTTCTTCTCCATTTCGGTAGAATCCAATTTTTGTTTAAGCATTTCCAAACTTTCGTCCATTCTGTAATAAAACGGATACTGAATACTACTTATTTGTAATAAAAAAAAAAAAAAAATTTTTTTTTTAATTTAAAACACTACATCTTTGATATTTAAAATACCAAGTGTCAAAACCGCAAATTTCGTAGCAGTTTAAACTTCCCGCAACTTCTCGCCTTTCGTTTAAATGCACGAATGGCGACTCGACCGCAAGTTTTTGTTGAGAATTCAACTCGTGACATTATCTATTTAAACTTGGCGGCTTTTAACGTAATGCTATTTAAACTTAACGGCTTTTAAACTTATCGGCTAAACAAAAAAAAAAAAAAAAAAAAAATTTCTGGTAAAATGGAAAATATGGATTATTTTCTATATGTTTCAGGTAAGTATGGAATTCCGGGTTTATCATACCCGAACCTATCCGGGGGACGACTTTCTCTTGACGTTTGTCTGGAGCCCCTGGTGGCCAGATCAAACCTAACACCTTGGAGTGCGGCCCTGCGCGCATTTTGAGTACGGAGCCTTAAAGCTTCTGACCTAGCCGTAGGATGGCTCAGAGCTCTGTCACGAATCAAAGTTGGTGGTGGACTACTAAGGTCAATAGGGCACTCCGACACTGGATGGTCGGATTCCAGTTCTCCGAACGGTCCCCTCAATTCAGGCATACTCCCAGAACAATTACCCTCATTATTGACCCTAACGCCGGGTTCTAACTCGAGTCCGGACTGACCCGAGTCTTTACCAGAACCTTCGTCCTGAGGGCTTGTCCCTCCGGCTTCTTGTAATCGTGGCACTTTACTATTACGAGACTGAGGTGTCTCGATCACCGTCTGATTAGGTGATTCTTCTTCCGGTCGGACAGGGGAAAATTTAGGGGACCCGTCAACCCGTGAACTGGACTGGGGAAAGTTAATAACCCCGGATGGACCCTCAATATTAACAGGATCACTACGCTGATCCGGAACAACTGGGCTGTCGAACTGGAGGCGATAGTTAGGTGGATCTAGTGACGGTAACCAAGCACCCTCCAGATTTTCGTAGTAATCACGAGATGGCGTGATACCTGGCCTTGACATTGGTTCCTCGCCAAAAGTTGGCGTGGAGCATCTAATTCTCGCCGGTGTGAAAAGCTCTCTTTTCACTAGTGCGTCATCTAGTGACTCACTCTCGAAACTTGAAGAACTTCCTAAACCTTGACGCCGAAGAGGCGTTTCTGTGTAGGGGTCATCCCAAGCCATATCTTCAGAACCCACCGAATAACGTCGTTTACAGTCCCCATGTTCATTTGGTTGATCGGTGTGATACGGTTGTAATGTTAAAGGGCGGGTCAATAGGGGAATTTTACGAAATTTTTGAAAATCCTCACCCGGTTCAGAACCCAAGACCGGCGATTCCGGTCTAGAAGTAAAATTACCCGTGCCGATATCATACATTTCCTCAGTAAGCAGGTTTGGTGGATCGCAACCTGAAATAGCTTTCTGAGCCGAAGGTGTGTTGTCCCACCAAGTAACTGTTTTCCCGGTGCGCGAACTTTCAGGTTTACCCCCGGCCGGTTCTTTTGCGAGAGTGGGTAATGGAAGAATAGTGGGCGGGGATAACGGGAGATTTATGGGTGTGGGTAGCGGAATTTCGTCAAAATCAGGGGGTATGACCAGTTCATCCTGGACGACGTCTTTTTCCCACAAACTCCTGGGAACGTACGTCTTCAAACGATTATAATGGACAACTTCCACCCGTCCGTCTGATAGTCGTGTGATTTCAAAATTTAACCCATTCTCTAAAATTGCCGATACCCGGTACGGTCCCGCCCATCGTATTTTGTCTAATTTTCGTAGCCGCGCGTCGGGTGGAGTATGCAACAGGACGAGAACGCCCACCTTTATAGGTTTCTGATTCTCATTTCTGTTGTAATAAAACCGTTGCCTCTCCCGAGCAATGTCAGAGTTTTCTCTGATCATTTGGTACGCAGTTCTTTGTCGGGTAATCATCTCTGATTTGTAATCGGTGTCCAGATTATAATAAACTCTACTGTTTATGACAGTGTCCGTCGGGAAACGGACGTCGCGAAGGAACATAGCATAGAACGGATTATCTGAGATGGATTCATGAAAAGCCGTATTCATAGCAAACTGGACATAACGAAGTTGATCCTCCCAATCAGAGTGTCCCCTATCTTTGACATAAAGGCTTAAAATGTTTGCAATATCCCTATTCCGTCTTTCTACCGCCCCGTTACACATTGGATGGTAAGCAGATGTACGAAGCTGCTTAATGTCTAGAAGTTCAAGGATGCCTTTGAATACCGCATTTATGAATTCTGAACCCTGGTCGCTAATTAAACGTTCACACGCTCCGTAAACCAGAATGAAATTCTCGACGAACGCTCTGGCAACAGCTTTTGCTGTTTTATCCGCTATGGCCGTAAGAACAATGTATTTCGTGAAGTGATCAGTGATAACGACTATATACTTTGATCCTTGCCTGGACACAGGTAAGGGACCTAGTAAATCAATGCCTACCATATCGAGTGGTCTCGATGATTCGGGAATGGTGCCCAAAGGTGCCCTAGGTAAATGGTTAAGACCTTTTCGTTGACAGCAGTCAAGGCAACACTGAACGTATTGTTTGACAACGTTGTACATGTTTCTGAAGTAAAAACGGTTGCGCACGCGTTCATATATCTTGAGGAACCCAAAATGACCCGATATTTTAGAATCATGGCAATCAAATAGCACTTCCGGAATAAGCGAGCGGGGTAAAACCGGTACTACCCACAGATCCGATCTACGGCAGTTTTTATACGGGGTGAAAACGTAACAAAGTAAGCCATCATCTAGTACAAAATTTTCGATTTCGCGCAAAACTTGATTTTCGATTTGAGAGGGCAACTCACTACCATGCTGAAGGTAGTTACGTACCGCAGACGAAAACCCGTCTTTCCCTTGTAAATTACGCATTTCCTGTGAAGAGAACTGGCTGTCCGCCCCTGGTACCACGGCCATTATATCGAGATTTGAATCAGCCGTCGGAAGGCGACTGAGTGCGTCTGCGACAACGTTTTGAGCCCCCGGAATGTGTGTAATCTCAAAATCGTACCCCTGCAGTTCCATCTGCATTCTAGCCCACTTCCCGGTGAGATCCTTCCCTGTGCTCTTCATCAACCACTGAAGAGGCTTATGATCTGAGGCGACAATGAATTTTCTACCAAGCAAGTAAGGGCGAAACGACCTAATGCAGTGCGTGATGGCTAAGGCCTCCTTCTGAACCGCGGCGTGTTTTACCTCTGCGTCATTGAACGTACGTGATGTATACTGCAAGACCTTTTGTACCCCATTTTGAATTTGTGTCAAAAATCCCCCACACGCCTTGTTGCTGGCATCGCAATAAATTTTCATCGGATTTGCTGTTCGACTAAGATCTGGAAGACCAAGGATAGGTTCTTCCAATAATTTAGACCGAAGCTGTTCAAAAGCCTTCTTTTCTTCATCACCGAAAACAAAAGATACCTCCTTTTTCGTGAGTTTAATAAGGGGCGACGCTATGGCCAAAAATTGGGGAACAAATTTCCGGAAATATGAGAATAGACCTATGCAGGATCGCAATTCACTGACGTCTTTCGGATACGCGAGGTCACGTACGGCACTTAACTTATTAGGATCGGGACGAATTCCATTTTTATCGACACGGTGACCCAAGAAAATAACTTCTTCCTTGAAAAAATCACATTTCCGCGCTTTCAACTTCAAACCAGCTTTGCGAAAAGCTGCAAAAACTTTAGTCAACAAAATCATGTGTGAATCGTCGTCATCGGAGGCGTTTATCACGTCATCGAGATAAACGGCGACCCCTTCATCAAACAGATGTTTTAAAATTCGATGCATAATTCTACTATAAGCCGCAGGCGCGTTTTTTAGACCAAACGCGAGTTTCGCGTATACGAATTGCTCGTAGCCGAGAGCTGAAAATCCTGTATATTTTCGACTTTCCGGGTCAACTGTCATCTGCCAATAGCCACTTATACAGTCGAGAACAGAAAAAATCTTTTTACCATGCAGTTTGTCTAAAATAGCAGCAATATGGGGAAGGGGAAACTCATCGCTGACAGTCACATCATTCAGTCGGCGAAAATCTGTAACGGCCCGATAAGATCCATCCTTTTTCCCTACTAACAGCAGTGGAGCCAGCCACGGTGAAGCTGCTGGCTCTATGACTTTACAGGCCAACATACGGTCTATTTCTGCCTTTGCAATTGGTTCTAGGTGGACTGGGATGCGATAAGGATGGATTTTCTGTGGGGGAGCATTACCAACGTCAATTACAAACGGCTCAATATTACAAGTGCCCAAATCAAAATCGTCTT